>JABCKU010000211.1:0-24219 GCA_018221655.1 Myochromella boudieri | reverse complement strand
AGGGCCGCTGCTAGCTGGCGCATCTGCTCCTCTAATTTCGTGAAACTTAATTCAAAGTTTGAAAGCCGCTGATCCTGGGCTACGAAGTGAGTGTCCAGTCTTCCTTCCATTAGCTGAATCCGAGATCCAAGCTCCTTTGCGTTACTCTGGCTGTCGGCGGTCTGGAAATGTGATTCGAGATTTGAAAGCCGCTGCCCATGCGCTTCAAAGTGAGTGTCAAGCATTGACTGCATTCGAGCTCCGAGGTTCTCCACTCCACTATGGTTGTTGAATTTGTTTTCTATACCATCGAAACGCATGCTCAGCTATTCAGCCACCGTCGTAAGTTGAATATTCAATCGCCCAACATAGCCACCTACCGTGTGGAGTCGATCCTCGACCCGTGTCAACCCATCGTCAGGAGGGATATCCACTTTCATCGTGTCTTTGATCCTTAACATGATATGCATAGCATGCAACTTGGTTCTCTGCTCTGCCATGGCCGCATTCATCTCTATCTCCGCCTGCGGTGTCCCCCCTTCCGTCTTGGGATCTGCCTCCTGAGTATTTCCTTCCGTATCAACCCTCGCGCTCTCTTCCCCATCGACCACCGTCTGCCTTGTATTTTGTTTCTGTGTCTCATTCTCGTCTATCGTTTCGATCTTCCCCCGCGCTGTAAATTTTTCCATTGCCCTTGTCGTTCTCGGTGAGATCAGCACCTTCTCTGGTGCCAAGGGTCGATTATACCTTTTGTCACAATCGTCGCACATGCACTCATCTGTAAAGAGTAGGGGAAACTGTCATATATCTGTGATCCCAGTTGTTGATTTCAAGTTGAAGACGTACCGCATTCCAAGCAATACCAAAATGGTAGATCCAGCCCACATTGGCATAAGGTACAAAACATGTACCGTGTTGAACCTTGATTTTTGGCCTGGGAGCTCGTACTGATTTTCTCCTGGAAGGCCTTTTTCAGCACTTCGGACTTCTCCCTGGCCAACGGAATCATCTGCGCACGTTCCCAGTTCTGAAGTACGCGATTCATTCGGAGCAGGCCGTGCGAAGTTGTATGTGTCGGCCAAACTTTAGTTCCTTGGGTATCGCAACAGTTCATGCAGAAATCCAGAGACCCGACGCCCTTGCTGCTCATGCATACTATACATAAGTATCGGGTTTGGAGAATATCCCTTCCATCATTATCACAGTAAATCGTGCTGAAGAAGGGCCAAAACAGTTTCATTACATGTCCTGGCCTCCAGGTATGGGGACGACTCACTAGTGTTTCGTCGTCCTTTCGAAGACGAATTTTGCAATAGAATAATAGAATCGGCCTATCGCAGGGCACATCTCGTGTTTGAGCTTCGACAGTTCCAGTCGTTCTTCTGTTGTTAAGCCGTTATCAGTGTGGTGGGTAAAGTTGTCACTCTCGATAAGACGTTTGACATTGAGCTCTTTGAACCGGCGTCCGCATTTGAGCTGTGAAGTGACATATGTCCTCGAGGGCATCTGGCATCTAACAAGGAAGAAAGTCGCATTACGGAGAAAGGACCAGCGCGCTTTAGCTCGGTTTTTCAAGAAATCACCTTCTTGGTATCTGAACTTAGCGATGGTTGGGGGAGTCCTAGACAGTTGGAAGCGCCCGCTTCGGTATTTATAACTCAGCCACGTTCCGCCTATAATTGCATTCGAGTCAGTCACAACGCTTTAAAATGACATCAACCTACGTTCATCATTGAACTGATCTTTGCCCGGTTTTGGTCGCGGATATTTATAGAGACGACGGTATCGGGGTGCATACCATTCACCAGCAATGATTGCCAAGGTGGTATTCAGAGTACCCTTGCAATGAATCCAGTCTCCATCGTCATAAGCCAAGGAAAAATCCACTTCAATTTGAGTTTCGTCCAGCGGAGTGACAACGTATGTCAAGCTCAAAGAGCCCTTATACGTTTGTGCCTTTCCCGTTAACGTGTCGTCCATTTTGTGGTCTGTGAAATCAAGACAAAAAAGTCCCCCGTGGCGTGACGGTAAATCATGAGGTTCACATTGCTCTGTACAACATCCTGCCCAATTTCCGTGGATGGTAATACCGTGGCCACCGTCTAATTGAAGTAATGCCAAGGTGGAGATTGGTGGGGCATTTAGGAAGCTAAACGGTTCAGGTATCGGCAACAGTAGATCGTAATCTGGTTTTTTCTTGGGCGGACAAGTATAGGTGTCGTCACCATCTTCTTCTTCAGGTGAAATAGCTTCCCAGCGAGCTGTACTACCATAACGAGAAATATCTACGCCCGAGATACCAGTGTATGACGCTGCAAACTGCGTTTTTATGATCAAAAAATCTTCTCATGTGGAATGTATTGTGAATTGGCATACCATACCAAATGCGTAGGTCTTGAAGTGGCTATCAGGATCAATATGCATTTGCCGGAATACAGCTATGCAGTGAAGGTAAGTAGGTTGGATTGGTCAATTAGTTGGGGTTGCGTTCACCTGTTAGGGCATCAAGCCTTTCTCTGAAGACTACAAAGATTGAATTAAATGATCGAACCAGTGTTTCGAATTCCATTGTGTGCAAAATGCAGCTACGTGCCCTTTGGATTGACAGGATATGGCGCTCCAATAACAAATAGATCAAAGGGTAAATAAACTAAATGTAAATGGCAAAAGCATGAGTAAGCCGTTCTGCTGCGCAGCGGAGACACTTGAGCTCACCCGTTCGATCCGTCCTGGACCGGTCACGCTTGATACTGTGGATGAGTGATCAATATCGTAAGAGATGGCCTCCAAGTTCCCTTCGATACGATTCTCTTCCTCATTGCAATATTCATCTCTACGCTTCTTGAGTTCGGGATGAATGAAACTGTCAACAACTGTGTCGGTAGAGCCAAGTAGTAATTCCAGGCAATAAAAAACGGGATTGTGGAGGTATGCATCCACAAGGGTCTGATTTTCTGGTCGGACCTCATCACGGAGCTCGTTCATCCTGCGGAGGAGGCGAAGAATCTTCACTTTGTAACGTGAAATGCTTGACCGCCAGCCTGATCGAGGGTAAATTACATATACAAAAATAAATGCAACGTGTAGGCTTACCTGCAGCCCAATAAGCCAACCACTCGAGGGTTCTGTACGGACAATGGTAGTTTAAAATGTAGAGAAGTTATACGGAAATAATTAAAAACGCACGACCAACCACGAGGGCGCATGGCCATGAAGTCGTTAACTTCCGTAATACCAATGAGTCCAGACCCGTCATCATCAATCGACTCCGAGATTGGCTGCAAGTAGGACAGATTTATGTATACTTCGGACCATCTGGCAACGCCCATCGTATTTAGAGCTTGATTGGTGTCACCTACAGGTAATGATGGGCTCTGGAGTCCATGGGCTACATTGTCGTCAGTTTCCCTGAGTTCTGATACAGTCAGCTGAGCCATGAAGGAGTCGCGTAGCGCTAAGACAAAGTTTCGGGCTTTCACTGAATTTTTCCAACCCTGCATAACCTGATGAGCCGCATGATGATGGAATATGGAATATGGCAAGTACCATTTCCTTCCACACCTCTCGTAATTGCTATGGGGCGGTCATCAACTATAGAAAAGCTGGTAGCAATAGATAGGCAGCCTACGTTGTCTTTAATACGGTTGTAACTGCCCGAGGCAAACACTTTGAGGGCACAATCCATTTGATTTTCAAGCGTCTTAAACTCTTTCATGTGAAGTTCAAGTTTCTTTTCGTAGTTAGCATTGTATTTGTCCAGTTCCTCGCGAATATTTTCTGTGAGTTGTAAACCAAGACTTCGCCTTTTATCTTCAAGCTTTATCTCCTGGCCAGAGATATCAAGTTTGTCATCCCCGGCCTTGGCAAGCAGCCACGTGAGGAGTTCGTCGTTAGAAACGCAGGCCATTGGGCCACCATGACTTGTGATGTAGTTTTCGATCTCCCTTTCGCGCTCGGTTTTGGCGTCTTTGAAGTGACCTGCGATTGTCTGGTCAACATGTTCCTTAAAGTCTTTAAACTGTTCAATCATGCCCCCAAATCCAGCCTCTAGTTTCGCATCGATAGCATCAATGCCACTGGCAATTTGCATCCTGAGATCGTGATCGATCCTATGTTCATAAAGAGCGAAGAGTTTGGCACAGTCTTTTAGGCGGCCATGGTATGTAGTCGCTTTCAAGAACTTGACTGGAGTGACGTTAAGATACAGAGCAAAGAGGAGACCGGCAAGGTTACAAACCGATAGTTTTCTTTTTTGAATACCACTCGCATATTCCTGCGGATTGTTTGATGAGGTCTGCAACGTCACTCATTAACTTTTCGAAGTTACCCCGGTCGGTGTTTGGTGGAAGTGGTGGAATAGTTTCGAGCCTTCCGAAGGGATGAGATGGTGTTCTTGATGGTATGAAACGACATACTGGAGAAATGCAGACATCATATCTAGCCTTTGTGCGTTGATGAATTCTATCCTGGTATCATTCTCTCGGCGTTCGATATCAAAATTCAGGACAAGCTTGAACGCTGCGACAGGCGCTGCAAATTGAATGAGTTTCCAGTAATGAAACCATGGTATAGCAATCACCTGCTATATAAGGATGCATTTTGGTGAGGGAGTCTAGGGTCTCAAGAACTACCAACGCGGTATCTCTCGCGGATGCAGCCTTGCCTCCGCCAGTCAGTATTCCGAGAAGTTTTGATGGTGATGCAGTTGTTGCTTGCATGTGAGTGTTGAACCGAGCTTCCAGTTGTTCTTTATCTTCACTGATGGGTTAATCTGAAAGCCGTTGTTTAATTAGTGCAAGTGTAAATAATGTCGACCTACTATCAAAAGCTTCAATAGTCAGGGTGTCAGAACCTTCAAAATTCGAAGGCTCGTGGATTGACCCTTGATTCTGTACGGTTGAGCTCCTAAAAATGTGAATTGAAGTCATTAGAGTTCCAAGGAAAAGCAGATGTAGGCAGTGGGAGTTTCGGAATCGCCACTCAGTCACCTACTGAATATATATATTGGCCTTGAGCCATTTAGCGCTTGCTGATCATTATGGTGACTGTGGCCTGCATAGCTCTTCAAGGTAAATCACATGTGAAGAAAATTTGGAGATTTAGAGATAGCAAATGTCATGAAAGGCAGTGACAGCCAATGTCAAAAGCACATACTGCAATGCAACCATCAAGGAGAAGATAAGAACATATCTGAAAATTTGAACAGTGGGTTAAGCGCTGCAGGCAAATATCGTTCCTTGTGTGGACAGATTTTCTCTTTCACGACAATTGCTGTCAATGTTTACGCGGATCCGTTCGGCAGAAGCTTGAAGGGAGTTGAACGAGCGGTAAGTTGAACAGGTTGTTTGATGTCAACCTGATGTTCTATCGGGCGCCATACCGGGCAAGTGTTTTCCGGAGCCAATGGATGACTGGTCAAGCCAAAAAAAGATTCCAACGCCACGCGGAGTTGACGCGGAGAGACAGCACATCAAGAACTTGAAAGATTAGATCACTCCGCGAGTGCTGTAAAGGTTGGTGATGATGATGAGCAGTCGTAAGGCTAGACTGAAACTCAGATATCATGGAGTGAGTTTAATTATGGGACTGACAATTCCTGTTATGACGGAATTCTTAATGGCAGATAGAATCACGTGAAGACGTGTTTAATTCCTTGATTATCGAGTGGATTTCCGAGTTCTCCCCCACCTTTTTGCAAAGTTGCAACTTCAAACCAGGTCTCTGACACGTCGAGCGCCGCACAAAAATGGGCCGGCCCTGACGCTGGGAATGTATAACTCGTCACCGCTAGTTAGTCCTTTTTCAAGTCAGTGGTCATAGTACACCCCGTACTAATTCCCCATGAATTCTCAATTATTCATTATTAGGCAGAGCCCATCGATTCGAATGACCTAGAGCCTCCCTTCGGAGTTATTATAACCATGGCCACCTCAGAGTCCTCTGAGTCGATGCCCTCATCAGACTACATTAGTGAGTATATACATTGGCCACTCATGATCAACCCTAATGTCGTTCTTCTCTCTCAGCATCTTTATCTTTAGTGTACACTTCTGCCTTCTCCAAACTCAAGAGAATATGAATGCTGACTAGCAGATGTCTCGTTTAGGGCACAATGCTGTCTCGAACCTTGTTACACTCGGGGTACTTCCCACCAGCAGGTCTCGAGATACATGGTCAAAGTGCACAGAAAACGGCCGCAAGCATCCATGGCCTCCTCTTATATCTATCAGCATGCTCCTCGATACCTTGGACGCCCACATTGGTTTCCCCGTAAAGACACAGGAGATGCAGAAATTATGAACGTTGGCTTTGACGGATTAGGAATCGGGAGGACGAGAATTGGCAAGAGTCGATTAAGTCCAGGGTTTATTGTTCTCGGAAATTGCGCAGGTCTTGTCAGCTTCAGAAAGTCAAAAGACTGCCACGTCATCGCCATATCGCCTCCAGCGGGTCTCCCACTATTGAATTTCATTTCTGCATGACACTCCGCGGGTCTCGCTTTGTCCACATCATTCGATATTCTCCTAAATTGTCTCCAAAGTCTATCGTCAGACCGACATCTGCAGGCATACGGGGGTATCAACTATCTCTCCTTACTGAGAAGAGGAGTATCGTTCTCTACTTTGGCGTAGATTTGAACGCCTGGGGAGGTATATAATGTTTGGTGAGGGAGTGCCGATGGATGGCTACCTGGAGGCCAACGTTCGCTAAGCGGCTGTCAAACATTATATCTGTTCGCTTATGACAAATCTGTGCGGCGTGTGGCATATTTTTTGTCGTGGGGAGATGTGTGCTGGTACTGGGAGAGGAGGAGGGAATGTCCGTGGAGCCAGAAGCATATGGAGGCGTGTGGAAGGTGGATGGACAGGCGTTTCTCTGCTATGCAGGCCACCTCCCGCCCTACAAGCTACTTCTTCGAGTGGTCATCAGCGACGAGTGTTCTCACTCAACGGTGGTCACCAAACGGCCAGTTGATAGAGGTGTGTTCAACGGTGTCCAGCCTTCCTCCCTTTTCAACTAGGCTCATAGTTTTTTTTCCTGTCAGGTTGTTAATGTCGCCACTGTACCTCAAGACATCGACGTTCAGCAGTACTTGCGACCTATACTGCTCACTATCACTGGTATCCTCCACTCACGCTTCTCCCCCACATCAAAGTCGATGCAAGGCGCGTTCGCCAACGAGAGTCCGAGGCCCTTGAAATTCATGCTATAATTTGGTTGGAGTCGGCGACAAAAGAATGTCGCGCTGAGATGGATGCCCAACCTTCTCGGTGATCGCTACGTCACTTTCAAAGACAACGAAAGCATCATTGCCAAAGGACGAGTTCTTATAGGCAGAGATTGTTAATTTTGTATCATGGCCTGTATTACGCGCGCCATCGTTTAGGTATCTGTACTCCGTAGTAGCCCTCGGCATGGTTTATTATAAGATGCATATGTAATTTCTAACATGACCGACCAAAACATTTCACATCTTGGTTATCAACATCTGGCGTAGTAACTCCACTACCGTCGTGAAACGTGATTCTAGACTTGAAAGCCGTGCTTCGAGCCTTTCTTCTTGTGCAGCGAAGTGTACGTCCAACTTTTCCATCAGTTGAATGCGAGATCTGAGTTCCACCTCCGCGCCATTGTGCCTCTGATTGATCTGGTCTTCCACGCTCTCGAAGCGCTTATCCATTTGTTGGACCACATCTGTCAGTTGAGCATCTACCCCATTGAATCTTCTCTCCATTTTGTGGAGATGCGTTCTGACGTTGTCCTCAACCTTGTTGAGCCGGTTCTCGACCCGCGTCAGTGCGTCGTCGTGAGGAATTTCCACCTTCGTCACATCTTTAATCCTCAACATGACATGCATGACATGTTTTGTCAGCCTAATCCTTTCTTCCATCTCGGCCTTCGTCTCCTTTTCTGTCCTCGGTGATATTAACACCTTCTCTGGTGCCGCTGGTAGATTGTACTTCTTATCACAGTCGTCGCATACAAGATCTCCTGCATTTAGAGAGGGAAAGAATTGTGATATCATCTTTGTTATCATAAGTGTTAATTTAAAAGCCCAAGACGTACCACATTCGAGGCAAGTCCAGAAGGGCATACACAACTCCTTTTTGCACAAAGAGCAGGGCATATCTTCACGTTCGTCCTGGGATTGGTCCCAATCATCTGTCCCTGACTTCAAATGTCTCTCACGGAAGACAGATTTCAACGCTTCGGACTTCTCCCTGGCTAGTGGTATCATCGATGCACGTTCCCAATCTTGAATTAATCGGTTTACACGAATCAAGCTGTGTGAAGTCGTATGTGTAGGCCAGAGCTTGGGACCATCTGTGTCACAGCAGTTGATACAGAAATCCAGGGTGTTGGTGAGTGTTGGGTCAATGCATATGGTACAGATGTATCGCGCTTGCTGAATTATTCTGCTATCATTGTCGCAAGAGACCGAACTAACGGCCGAGGGGAGATCAGCACGCATATGACGGCAGGCTGCCAAAGTACAAGGGAGGCTCACAAGTGTGCTGTTGTCCTCCAGAAGACAAACCTCGCGACAGAAAAATAAAATTGATCCACCAGAGGGCAAATTTTGTATTCGAGTTTCGATAATTCCAGTTCTTCGTCTTCTGACAAATCACTGCGCTGAGTATACCCATTGATTTTGATGAGGCGTTTTATACTGAGTTCTTTGAACCGACGTCCGTGCTTGAACCGTGAAGTAACGTATTTCCGCGACATCCATTGGGATCTGACAAGGTATAGAGTTGCTGAGCAAACGAAACGCCATCTTGCCTTGCTTCGGTTCTTCAGGAAATCCTCTTCTTGATACCTGAACCTGGCAAGACACGCGGGGGTTCTAGAAAGTAGGAATCGTCCACCTCGGTAAGACACATCGCTACCTATATAATTTCGAGTCAGTAATTGAATTCCCTATAAAATTACTTCAGCCTACCTCCCGCCGCGATTGTATTGAATTTGTCTTTGCCTGGTACTGGCCGTGCCACATAGTACCGAGCCGAGTACCAAGTCCCAGTGATAGTTGCCAAAGCCGTGTCAAGAACGCCCCTGCATCGTATCCAATCCCCATAATCATAATCATAGGTCATGACAAAGTCCATGTTAAACTTATCTCCTTCCAACGGGGTGACCACATAGGAAAGGTCCAGGGAGCCTCTGTAGGCCTCGGCCTTTCCAAGCTGCGTGCCATTGGTTTCGTCTTTGGTGTCTGTGAATCTCAAGCGAAAGACTCCTCCTCGACGTAATAGACCGCCTGTGACTTGGCTCATACAATATCCTGCCCAATCTCCGTGAATACTGTGAGAGGTGTCATCTGACCGAGGGCGAGCAACTAGAGTGTCGAGTGGCGCCTCTGTGAAGCTGAAGGGTTCAGGAACGCCATATCTAAGAAGTCCCGAGGGTACATTGGCGCTTCCAGATGGGCAGGATTCTGAGTCATCATCTTCACCCAACTGAGACGGAATGTCGTCCCAACTAGATGCCATTGTATTCCCAGAAATGTCCCACTTGAAAGGGCCATATGATGTAGTGAACTGTAACTTTATCATGACAAGACGCTCTCATTTCATGTGTACTACAAAGTCACGTACCATACCAAATGCATAATTTTTGAGGTGACTTTCCGGATCAATATGCATTTGACGAAATACAGCTGCCGGTAGATTGTCAGTGGATATATAATGTCAGTCGCTCACTAACGTTGTACATACCTGACAGATCCCCAACCCTCTGATCAAAGGCTAAAAACACACAGTCTAATGAATCGGCCATTGCTTCGAACTCTAGTGCGTGTACAATGTGACTGCGTGCTAGTTGGATTGATAGGGTATGGCGCTTAAGCAATAGATAGACCAGTGGATATATAAACTGGATAATGAAGAACATCAGCGTCATTATTTAGACGGTGCTATGTGCAGTTGTTTGGGCTCACCCTTTCGATTCGCCCGGGGCCAGTCAAAAGTGGCACAGTAGATAGTCGATCAATAATGTATGAAACAACATCCATGTTCTTCTCGATTCGCTTCTCTTCGGCCATGCAGTAGTCATCTCTACACCTGATGAGTTCAGGAGGGAATGAACCGCCCTCGAGTGGTTTGGTGGCTCGAAGTAACAATTCCAGACGGTAGAAAGCGAAGTGGGAAAGGTACGCATCCAGAAGCGTCCGATTGTCTGGTCTGACCTTATCACGTAGTTTGTTGATCTTGCGGAGCTGACGATAGATCTTGCCTTTGTAATCGGATATACTGGAATGCCAGCCTAATGGAGAGTAAACCAGACACACTAAAGACAAAGGTAGTGTAGGCGTACCCACTGCCCAATAAGCTAGCCATGCAAGGAGTCTAAGCACAATATTATCTCAACTCAAGCCCACTGAAGTGCCGAACGAAGCGAAATGTACTCACGTCCAGCCAGGAGGGCACGCTGCAGTAAAGTCGTTAACTTCCTTGACATTGATGAATCCAGACCCATCGTCATCGATTGACTCTGATATCGCCTGCAGGTAGGCCACATTTATGTATACCTTGGCCCACTCGTCACTACCTGGCTTCTGAGTTGAGATATTGTTGGTATGAGGGAGTAGCGGCACTGGTGTAGTAGACGTGATCACTCGGGTGGGAGTCCCTTTATCGCCTGCCCCAGATTCGGATGTAGCCATGAAGTAATCCCGCAACGCCAAAACAAAGTGACGTGCCTTTACGGTGCCCTTCCATCCCTGAAGTAAATATAGCTTAATGAGCTCTAAATGGAACTTTTCAGAAGGTATGATCAGACGATTACCATTTCCTTCCATATCTCCTGCAACCGCTGATTGGAGAAATAGTCAGGAGACATTGTAGCCTGTTAATAATTGTGATGGTGGCTTACATGATCAGTTATTCGCTCGTGGCCACCAGAAAAAAAGGCTTTTATAATGCGGTCTCCTTGGCTTGAGATGGCGGTCTCGAGCACATGCATTTGCAGTATTAGCTTTTTTTCGAAGAAGATGGAATTCTTTTCCAAAGCTTTACTGATATCTTCGTGAAGCTCTGTGAGGAGTGATTGCTTCATTTTTTGGAGAGCTCTGTCGATGCTACCACGACCGGGTTTGCTCTTGGTGGCTTTTTCAAGTGAAATCGGGAGGTTTCTAATCTCGCCAGACCTGTCAACCAGCTCCCGGAGAACCTTAATGTTAAGAATGCAGGCTTGCGAGCCGCCGTTTGACTTAATGAATTGAATGGTATCATTCTCGTGCTCGGTCCGCAGGGTAGGAAATAACAATTGGATTTTCCTGAGAACAGTATCCAGCTTCTCGTTGACAATGTCGATACTGGAGGCCGAATGAAATGTGAAAGCGCGTTGGATTCTGTCTTCGTATTTCGCAAATTTTTGCACATAATCCAGCAGTAGGCTTTCGTATTGATCTGCCTTCAACACCTTTTCTGAAAAGGTATATAACAAGATTCAGCGAAAGTAAGAGAGATTGAAAGTTGGAACTAACTTATGAAACTTTTCTTCATATACCAATCGCACAAAGCCCCAGCACGCTTGATGTCGTCCGCGATGTCACCCATTAAAATTTTTATTCCTGTGAGGTTCCTCGGAGGTTGCTTCAGATGGTTAAGTCTTCCGACGCCCATGAGAAGAGTCTGAAAATATATCAAAGATGGCGTACTGAAGAAAGGCAGTCATCATGCTTTTCATCTGCAAGTTGACGGCCGTGACCAGGGAATCGTTGTCTGTGCTCTTGAGATAAAGAATGACTACTAATTTGAAAGCTGATACAGGAGCTAAATTGTGTTCTTCCTGAGCATTTCTTAGAGAAATCGTGCAAGAGGGCTCACCTTTTATGAAAGGATTAACTTCAGAGATCGATGTTAAGACATCCAGTGCAATCATAGCCGATTCTTTAAAACCATCATTAGAACCCTTGAAATCCTGCAGACGGGCAGTCGCATTCGGGCTCGCATTCTCCGATTGTAACCCCAGACTATTTTGCACGAAGGTATTAAACTCCATTTGGAGCTTTGAAAAGCCGACTGCGCGAATGTTGTCAACTATTACAAGTTAGCATTGAAATCATATAGCACGTAATACGCCGACTGGCCATTATATACTAAGTTATCCAGTAGAGCTTGGTTTGGCGCCCGGTGAACGTTTGGTATTTCTCCTAACGCCTCCGACATACCTGGGGATAAGGACGAATGAGATTGAGAAGGGATTAGTCGAGCTGGAGGAACACTATGACAAGATATGATCCTTATTATATAGAATTCCGGCAGAGATTTTAATGCCCATAAGCAACCCATCTACGCCATTAGAAACAAAGACCATGATAATCAATGTGATCATCAATACAGGGGCTTAGACCTGCTGTGCCATGTCGAGTTGAATTTCTCTACAGCAGTGTGTGGATTTCAAAGTTCCTTACGATGAGATGTCAATCTGAGGGAGATAGACCATAAAATGTAAATTATTGTGAGAATAGCCCACTTACTGGCGCGTTTACCAGCATATACTCAGGCTTTTGCGTACATTGACAAAATTACTCAGGTGACAGAACTTTCGGTGAAGAAGGAAGATCTTGTTGGCATGGACATAATCATTGGCCAAAGCTCGAGTGTGTGCGTTGAGCCCCGACAGAGCCTCAGAAAGGTGATGGTAATTTGAAGGGTTAGACTCGAAATCGTAAAGTAGAAAGTGGCCACGTCAATGGGTCGGATCACCAGTGATCAATCGATCATTGCACAGCCACCAGACCCAGCATGGACTCGGTTCGGGTGAATCAAGCTAGAGGTCCGATCATCTCTCCTTGAATTCTTTCAAGTTACTACGTGCACTGCAGTAACAAATATCTACCTCGCTTCGTCATACATAGTCCAGCGGCACCTTGACAACTTGGATCTGCTACAATATCAACTTGTGGTTACTGGCTAAAGACTGAATGCATATCTTCTAAAGGGACTAGTGGTCACCAAGGCTCGCAGACAGTAGCAGACTGAGAGTGATCCAAGAAAGGGTCTGGTGAATACGTGTACTTTCTCTACGCTTTATTGACCGAATTGGTATCGTCCATGTCTCTGATATGCAGGCTTCCGCATCACTCTTCAACGCCCCACAACGCCCCGATGCATAACACGATTGCTAGTGGATACATTCTACGGCTGCCAACGCTACTGCATGAACATGGGACTCTACATCTAATAGTGCGGCTTCCCTATCGCCTCTTCGATGTTGTCTTCCCCCAGCCTTTGCTCTACGAAAACGCCTACCAAGCTTAGTACCAGTGGGCTAAGAACGACCCACATGAGTGTGGCAGTAGACGTCTAAGGATTTCCCACACTTAGTAGATTGTGTGCTGAGGGGATAGATATCCTCTAGTTACCGTCTCGAGACTGGCTACTGCTTCGATACGTAATCTCTTTACTGAAGTACAGAAACGGGACCACGATAGGATTCGATTCGACTTACTAACGTGGCAATTACATACTTTGGGACTCATCCCACAAAACCTGAAGTAAACCGAAGTCTGAAGTCTGAACTAGCTAGTATTTGCGAGGTTGGTACGCTGGAGTCCCAGTATTCGCCAAGGCCTGACGAAGCATCTGTTCGAATTCCCACAAAGCGCGACTCAAGACTGGCAAGCCGCGTGTCGAATTGCCCCAACTGCCCTGCTTGAGAAGCGAAATACGCATCCAGGAGCGCATGTTGACGTTGCTCTTGAATGGTGAGACGCTCTTCAAGTTGTTCTTTGTGAATACCAAAGCGCATACCCAGCTTTTCGTCTATCTGGGACCCGAGCTCCCTGAGGCGCTTTTCGACGGGATTTACCATCTTACAAAGCTGGCCCTCGACTCGCGTCAGCCGGTTGGCCTCAGGAATTTCTACTTCCAGGTGATCTTTAATCCTTAACATGATGTGCAGGAAATGCCCCTCCCTTAGATACGAAGCTGGCTTGGTGAATATTGTAACGGGTATCTGCCATTGGTGGTATCTCTCGTCACAGTCGTCGCAGAGTAGATAATACGCTAGAGATGAGAAGGTAGTTATTACGTATCTACCTTGAACAAGTTACAATAACCTACAGCATTTGAGGCAAGCCCGGAATGGTGCAAATAATGCCTTGTGGCACCAGGAGCAAAACAGGTCGATCTCTTCTTCATCAGAATCATAGAAATCATCGAACTCGTCATCAGATCCGTCGTTATGGTTTCTGTTCTGTGATGATTCCTCGTCAGTAATCTTGCCTACAGTTTATGGGACAACTCCCTCGCTTTATTGATTACCATGGAAAGTTCCTATCTTGGAATGAAACGATTGGTCCGAATAAGGCTGTGAGACTTAGTATGATCCCATTCGCCATCAATATACTTGAGATCCTCGACGTCGTAGCATCGCGCGCAGAAGTCAAGACTCTCCATTGTTTTAGGATTGCAGCAGACTATGCAGATGTATCGCGTCTGGACAATTTCAGTGCAATCTTCGTCACAATAAGCATTGCTATAGGGAAGCTTTAGGTATAGTAAGCAACCAAACACCATAATAAACTTACAAATATGTTAACCTGGAGAATACATGGAGCACAATAGAGTAACAGTATCGAACCAACGACGGATAGTTGCTACACCCAAATTCTCGCAGCTGCCGCTTTTCTATTGTCGTGAGATCGCTGGTGAGTCCGGAAAGTTCTGCCTCTTGCATGAGGCGTTGTACGCTAAGCTGCATGAACATCCTTTGCTCTTGAAGATGTAATAAGACGGGCTGCCATCTAAAACGCCTATTGTGTGACAGTACTGGTGAGATAGCAAAGGACCAGCGCGCCCATGCTCGATTATAGCGGAACGCCGTGTACGTGTATCTGTACCTAACGAGATTAGCGGCAGTTTTTGAAAGGGAAAAGCGTCCTCGTAGACGAGGTTGTAAGCCCCTGTGTCAAAAGTGGACTTCAGTACTAGTACCGATTCGGTGGCATGCATGTAAACTTGCCTTCAAAACTTTGTATGGGCTGGGTAACCCGCCCATCCTAAGCACGATAGGAACACCAGTGCCCAGTAAAGGTTGCTGATGCACCGTTGAAGATGCCTATACACCGGATTATAACACCATCAAAGGAGTTATGAGCCATGATAAAATCAGCCATCCCCTGGCTATTCGATGTGATGAGGCTCACGTCCCATATGCCCTTGTGTGATTCGGCCTTTGTCGGGAGACCTTTGAGGAACGTTATCTCAAAGAGGCCCTCATGATATCTTCGTTTGTCAATAGCGTTGATGGCATCATCGTGACCACCGAAACCCCTATCCTCGTCATCGCCGGTGTTCGTTTTATCAATCAGATGATATCCTGCCCAAATGCCGTCTATAGTGCTGAGGCTAAGTTCAGATAGAGACACGTGCAAAGAGCTGATGGCGCCAAAGAAACTTCTTACCCATCATTCCAGTCCCCATACGTATGTCCAGTTATAATGACCTGTACGGTAGCGATTCTCGAATACAGCGGTTTTATCCCAGTCACTTGAGCGTCCTCTTCTGAATTCCTCTTTCATGTGCCGAAACTCCGACCTCACAGTCACTCTTTCGTCACAGGCTGTCACAGGTAACCATTGTTGAAAAAAATTATCACAAAAAATCATGGCACTCCTAGACTCACCATGACTCCGAGTCCTGTCCTCTAGTTTCCATGAAGCGGAACCGCACAACCAAGTGAATTTTTTCTTCCTTGCAGCCATGAAGGTGAGCTTTCGCACCAAATAGTAGATCCGTTATACTCAACCTAAATCTCAGGTTGCAGTGGAAGGATGCTGTCATGGCGATCTTGACGCTATATACGCGCACATTGCCCAACTTGAAGCGATACATGAATACAAATTCGACATTCTTCTACTTTGTGGGGATTTTCAAGCAATAAAGAACTTCGAAGATCTCCATATAATGGCTGCGCCGAATAAATACAAGGAGCTCAAGGACTTTCACAAGTACGTAAACTGTTTCGTTGGTCTCTTCAAACGTGTTGATTGGTCGTTTGAAAAAAGGTATTACTCAGGGGCCAATGCTGACCCTAGTTATTGGGGGGAACCATGAGGCGTCTAATTGCCTGTGGGAGCTGTATGTGGTCGAAGTCATACGCCTTCCAGGTTGGAGGATACTAAGTCGTTACCGTCCACAGGTACCACGGCGGATGGCTAGCACCCAATATCTACTTCCTCGATCACGCTGGCAGCGTAAAAAGTCAATCCTCCAGTGAAAGAAGACAACGATAAAGCACCAGCTACTTTGGAGCCTTCAGTGACGAAGTTTCTCGCACTCGACAAGTGTCTACCCAAACGCCAGTTCTTGGAGGTACATTCGTCTATGCATCTCCTATGTTGTTTCTCAACACCGCTGATGCTTCCTCATCTACAAGGTGGTCGATATCACCACTGGCCCCGCCCTAACCACTAAGACGCCTACGCTCACCTACGATCCCGTGTGGCTAGCCATCACCCGCGCCTTCCACCCTCACCTCTCCCTCACCCACGCGCTGGCCGCGCTTCCCGATCAGGCCAAAGCCCGTGATATGGTGCAACGTGATCTGGCGTGGGTACAGAAGAATGTCCCGCCGAAGCTCGCTAAAGGCTGGGCGGTGGACAAGTGCCAGACATTCACGATGACCGCGGCGCCTCTACACCGTAAAGAGGATGGAAGGATGCCGCCCAACACTCCACAACGTATGTACTATTGCCAATCGATATGACCTGTCCTACTGAATTCGATAACAGTACAACTGTACAATAATCCTCAGACGGAGGCATTCTGTCGGATGTTGGAAATTCCGAATAAGATCAATACGGCGGGTGTTACCCCAACGCCGAGGCAGTTTTTTCGGACCGAGGCGGCGAGTTCAGCATCGTAGTTTGCATATGCTACATAGTAATCTGCATGTGTTCCGCCGTTATATACACTAATATCGCATAATATGTTTCGAACTCAACGTAGCATTGACTTTTACCTCCTTTCCGATTCAGGAAATGTCTTAACCATGTTCACCAACAATATTATCCTCGACGGAAAAAAACAAACATTCCTTCTCGTGCAAGCATGGTCTCCTAGAACATTTTAACTGGTTATCCCAAGGGCCTTGCGTATCTGCTCCTCTAGTGTCGCGAAACGCGATTTGAGGTTTGAAAGCCGCTGCTCCTGCCCTACGAAATGGGTGTCCGGCTTTCCTTCTAATAGCTGCATTCGAGATCCAAGGTCCTCCGCTTGACTATGGCTATCGTTGAATTTGTCTTCTAAACCATCGAAACGCACGCTCAGCTATGCAGGCACTGTTGTAAGCTGAATATCCAACTATTTAACATGGCCACCTACCTTGTTGAGTCGAACTTCAACCCTCGTCAACCCATCATCAGGAGGGATGTCCACCATCGTCTCGGTGTCTTTGATCCTCAACATATAGCATGCCTGATTTCCGCTTAGTCACCACCACTTTGCCAGTTAGATGTAATTTGAAAATAGGGCCATTTTTCATTGTAAAAACTCGACCTATCACATGATAGGACTTGTAAATGTGGTAAATACATACTTTGGAACTCGCCCTACAAAGCCTGAAGTAATCGGAAGTCCGAAGTCAGAATAGCTAGTATCTGCGAGGTTGGTGCACTGGAGTCCCAGTATTCGCTAAGACCTGACGAAGCATCTGTTCAATCTCCCCAAAGCGCGACTCAAGACCTACAAGTCTCGTGTCGAACTGCTCCAACTGCCGTGCCTGAGAAGAGAAATATGCATCCAGGTGTGCTTGTTGACGTTGCTCTTTGATAGTGAGACGCTCTTCAAGTTGTTCCCCATGAATACTGAAACGCATACCCATCTCTTCCACGCGAGATCCGAGCTCCTCGAGGTGCTTTTTGACAGCATCCTCCACCTTCCAAAGCTGACCCTCGACTCGCGTCAACTGGTCGGCCTCAGGAATTTCTACTTCTAGATTATCTTTAATCCTTAACATGATGTGTAGGAAATGGCCGGCTCTGAAATGCGATGCTGGCTTAGTGAGGATTGCATCCGGTGCGTGCGATTGGTGATGTCCCTTATCACAGTCGTCGCAAAGGAGGTAGTACGCTAAAGGGGAAATTTGTTATAACTTATTTTCTTTGAACAGGTTTTAATGACCTACGGCATTGTAGGCAAGCCCAGAATGGTGCAAATAATATCTTGCGACACGAAAAGCACAGCATGGCGTTCTCCCTCCCATCGAGATCATCGAGATCATAGAGATCATCGAACTCGTCGTCAGATTCAACGTTGTCGCTTTCCCTTTGAGATGTCTCCTCACCCTTCCGCAACCTCGCCTTCAGTTGGTGGGACAACTCTCTTGCCTCCTTAACAACCACAGGAAGCTCCCAACTGGGAATGAAACGATTTGTCCGAATAAGGCTGTGAGACTTGGTATGATCCCATTCATCATCAATATTCCTGAGCCCCTCGATTTCGTAGCATCGAGCGCAGAAGTTAAGACTCTCCATTTTTCGAGGATCACAGCAGACTATGCAGAGGTACCGCGTCTGGACAATCTCAGTTCCATCCTCTTCGCAATAAGCATCGCTATAGGGAGGAATTAGGCATAGCAAGCAACCCAATACGATGATAAACTTACAACCATGTCAACCTGGAGTATATGTGGTAGGCGATAGAGTAGCGGTATCGAACCAATGATGGGTAGTTATTACACTCAAAGTCCCGCAGCTGCTGTTTTTCTATTGGTGTGAGATCGCCTGTAACTCCAGAAAGCTCATTCTCTTGCATAAGGCGTTTGACGCTGAGTTGTGTGAACATCCTTTGCTCTCGAAGATGTGATACCTCAGGCTTCCATGCAAAACGCCTAACATATGACAGTACTGCTGAGATAGCGAAGGACCAGCGCGCCTTTACTCGGTCACAGCGGAACGCCGTGTCCGTGTACTTATACCTAACGAGATCTGCGGGAGTTCTCGAAAGGTTAAAGTGTCCCCGTAGGTGGGAGCCGTTGAAAACCTCTGTGCCAAAGGCGGACTTTAGTCTTACTGTGTAACAATTATGTAGCGCGCAAACTTGCCTCTAAAACTGTCTAAGGTAGCCCGCGGCTCCCAAGCACGATAAGAACACCACTGGCCAGCAAAGGTTGCTGATGCCGGATTGAAAACACCCTTACACCGAATTGTACCAACATCAAGGTTGCGAGTCATGACAAAGTCAACTTTCCCATGACTTTTCGACGTGACGCGGCTCACGTCCAATGTGCCTTTGTATGATTCAGCCTCTTTTGGAACACCGCCGGCGAACACTATCTGGAAGAGTCCTTCGTAGTATCTCCGTTTGTTAACGGCACTGCTCTCCTCGTCTTCGCTAGTGTCGTCGTCGTCTGCGCTACTACTGTCGTCGTCGTCTGTGTCACTACTGTCATAGACATTTCCTTTATCGATCAGATAATATCCTGCCCAAGTACCGTCAATAGCGCTAAGGTCAATTTCAGGTTGAGACAAGAGGGCTGACGGCGCCGGGGAAGGATAATCAAAGGGAACATATCGGTCATATTTGAGAACTTCAGTGGTTGGCACTGGGGGCATGTTGGCTTGATCAGTATCATCGGGGGCGCCGACCCAGCAGCTTCCTGAGAAGCCTGAAACGCGGCTGTAGTCGTCACCCCATGAAGAGGCGGATATATCTGGTTCTACAGCACTGTATGTGATATGGAACTAGAGGTTATTGCTACGTTAAGAAGTGTCCCTCGCCTTGGTAAAATCCAGTCACGTACCATCCCAAACGCATAATTTTTGAAGTGGGTCTCAGGATTAATATGCATTTGTCGGAAGACAGCTATCCGAATCCATTCCATTAAGGAATCACCTGCAAGCGTTATCGTTACTCACCAGAGAGGTCCTCGATCCTTTCATCAAACACTTTGAAGACATGCATCAGTGATTCACACATTGGCGTCAATTCCTCCACACGTAGAATGTGTTTTTGCGCGAGCTTTATTATCATGAGATGTCGTTTGAGTAATAGATAAATCAAAGGGTAGATAAACTATAAAGAACAAAGAGTTAGCGGATTGATTCCTCTCGAATGTCGTCTCAGCTCCATACCCGTTCGATCCGCCCTGGGCCTGTGATCAAAGATACAGTAGATGATTGATCGATCTTGTAAGCAACTGCGTTCATGTTTTCTTCGATCTGCTTCTCTTCTTTTGAGCAAAATTCATCGCGAATTACCATCAATTCTGGAGCAATGAACGTCCCGGCGTCCTCGATTGAACGAGTGGAGCGAAGGAGTTCATCCAAACGGTCAAAGCATTCATCGTCGAGATACGAGTCCAAGAGTGTCCGATTGTCGGGCCGAACTATGTCCCGGAGTGCGTACATCTCCAAGACTAATGCACGAATCTGGCTCTTGTATTTCGATATACTTGCATGCCAACCTGTCTAAAAGTCGGCCCATGTCCCACGGTGTCAAATAAGCATGACGCACCTGCTGCCCAAAAAGCTAGCCATTGAAGTAACCTGCATTGACGATGACCTCAGTTATTAACCATGTAAAATATGCGGCAGAGTAAGTGACTAACGTCCAGTGTTTTGGACGCATGGCGGTAAAGTCATTGACTTCTTTGATATTGATGTGGCCAGATCCATCATCATCGATGGACTCTGATATAGCCTGCAAGTAGGATACGTTTATGTATGCCCTTGCCCACTCTTCGTCGCGGGATGCCTCCAGGTCTACAGTATTGGGTGATCTTGTGGGAAGGGACGACGTGAGAGGAGACAATGGCGTCTGGGTTGGCTCGGTAACCCGCCCTTCGTTCATCTTGGTGTCTGGGGAGGTTTGTTGTGCGAGGAAGTAATCTCGTAAGGCTAAGACAAAGTTGCGCGCTTTCACGGTGCTTTTCCATCCCTGGGTAAGAATGAATCAGCTCCAAAGCAATGTTAAAAGGGTGAAATAGTACCATCTCCTTCCATATCTCTTGTAATTGCTGGGCAATGCCAATCAGAAACAGAAGGTCAATGTGGAAAGAACTCACAGAGTCGGTAACGCGTTCATGGCCGCCAGAGAAGATGGCTTTGAGAAGCGCTCCTTGATCCGAAACTGCAGAGTGGATTTCATTGATTTTAAGTTTGAGCTTTGCCTCAAAAGTTTCGAGATTCTTATCCAACGCATCGTCGATGTCTTCATGCATATTTACTTGGAGGTCGCGCCTTGTTTTTTGAAAGTCTTTACCAGCACGACTACGCTCGGCCTTACTGCCCCCAGTGTTATCGAGCGAGACATGGGAGGATTTGTTCTCTCCAGAGATTACAATTAGGTCCTGAAGACTTCTATCATCAGCAACACTGGCATCAGGGCCACCCTTATCAGCAAAGAGCTTCCTAATCTGTTGTTCGCGATTGGTGTCCAAAGAGCGGAATAAATTGGGAATCTGAGTCTGCAGTAGATCTAGAACAACGTCCAGTTTTTCGTTTGCAACGTTGACGCCAATGGCTGTATGGATACTGAGTTCGCGTACAATTTTGATTTCGTACTCCGCAAACTTTTCCATGCGATCCTTGAGTAACTTTTCGTATTTGGTTGAACTCACCATCTTTTCTAAAAAAGAAATTGAATTGTGAAAGATGAATGGTGAGGGAAATACTGATACTAACTGAGGAAGCTTTTTTTGAGATACCAGTCACACATTGACCCAGCTTCTTTGATGTAGTCTGCGACTTCATGTGTTAATGGGTGAAGTCCCCCAAATTCCTGAAAAGGCTGCTTCACATCTTGTAACCTTCGATAGATGTAAGGGAGTATTAAGAATAATACAAAATAACATACCGAAGAAAAGCAGTCATCATACTTTGCATCTGCAAATTAACCGCCATAACCTTGGCATCATTGTCTCTCCGCTTGAAATAGAGGCCGACGACCAGTTTAAAGGATCCGACGGGAGCTACGTAGAACTCAATATAAGTGAGTTCCTTAAGCTACTACACAGGAAGGCTCACCTTTGGCGTAGGGATTGGCTTCGGAGATCTTCAATAGAACCTCTAGTGCAAGCTCAATCGAATCCCTATATCCGGCGTCAGCATCTTTGAACACTTGTGGACGTGACACGATGTTGCCCAGATTATCTCGTGCAAACGTATTGAACTTGAGTACCAGCTTGTCTTCAGCATCGCGGGTTTTTTTATCTATGATATATGATTAATTGATCACATAGTAAACAGAGGCATAGACCGACCAATAGATCGTATCGGCAGATGCTCCAACGGGTTTTGCGGGGCTGTTCCGGCCAGTTGTATGCTAGTTCTCTGCGCAGGGATTGAGGAGGACATGCTTCGTATTTGGAGGTGTGTGAAGGGGGTCACGATGGGTCAGTAATTAAATAGCCTGAGGCTTAAATTGATAAGTTTAGCGCCCCACTGGCATCAGGAACAATCCGCCTCCGAGTCGGCGCAAGCTTCTGATGGGAATTGAATTGGTGACGAATCAGGAAAATGACACAGTACTTCCCGCGTTCAACGTTGCTTCAATATTAATATCGTATGTCTTCTCAACCTTGGTTCTGGGCGACGAGCAAGGAGAAAATGTTGTATCACTTCTAAACACGCCGCTTAGTAAGTTGCTTATTCGGGTCATGCAATCTGATATCGGCTATCAGCCAATTATCAGCAGCCCTGTTGTGTTTCTTCCACTCAAAAATGCCATGCTTTCTCGTACAAGGACTTAGTATCTTGCATCAATGCATGGTTTAAGTCGTCGTGGCTCTGCGATGGGGGCTACTTTATTTGCTTAATTTCGCAACCAGTCAGACTGTAGACATAAGTAGAGGAATACTTCAAGTAAATAGATGTAATACTGTACAAGCTTCCCAGTCGATTATGGTAGCTGTGAGCGAGGAAGATCTAGATACTTGTATAGATCTAGTGCTCAGCGCTTAGCACACCCCCAACCTCGTTAAGCTTGTGAGTGATGTCTGTCTTACTCTTACACTGTATGGACCCGTCACCCCACAAACGCACATATTTAAAGATGAACTAGGCTACCCTCTCACAGATTGCCAACATACCACTGGGGACAGAGCGGATTCCCTTCAACGATAGACCCCCCCAGCGCATACCGGGGGCCCGGGCTTGAAACAGGGAAGTTGAACTTCTAACGCTTCTCACACTTTGCCACCTTCTAATAACGGCAGGCATCTCAAGGTTAACGCGGAATGCCTCCGACGTGCAGAAGTATGCATAATTCATTTAACTCGCCTTGTGCCCATTCTAATGTTCCTGCAGGGCTCCAGAGGGCTCCCTTGTATCACAAGTGTTATAGATCCCAAGGCAGTTATTCAGAATCCCACGCGCAAGTGGGTCAGTCGATGTAAATCGGGGCTGGATGACAAGGGGTGACCTGGAAATCTGTCAGCTCGTTCCTGCCTTAACTCAGCTGACACGATTTGCTCAGTCTAGGCGGCCCCACATTGTCCACAGCACCTACACTGCCCCAATACACTCTTGTCACCAATCTACAGGAATGCCGTAAAATTTCTGTGCTGTGGTTCTCGTGATTCCTGAACCATGCGTGGTGTGATTAATGTGTGCTTTATTCAATGGATAATGCATTGTAGAACACAGGTCTTGAAATAACCATGGGACCCATCAAGGAGAATTATTGTAGCAATGATGGCAGCCCATGAAGTCGGTGTACTTCAGGTTACCGGTACGCGCCAGGAGCTGTAACACTTTATAAATCTAAAGTGCGCTTCTAACGTTTTATGGTCACGTTAGATTTTCAGTGCTCAGCATTCGTGAACTGTATCGCCTCTAATAAGAAGGTACAAGGTAGCGCCGTGGAACCTTCTATCTCCACAGCATTATCATCTGCGCCCAGATGGAACGTGATATGGACTTGTAATGTGTCGTTACGTCGTACATCATCCACCAAATTCACGTTTTCATGCCCAAAGGTTCTTAAAATATCTCTCCACGTTGTCGCAGACAGTGCTGTGAATTGAATCCCTTGACTGAGTTCCATGGGTCACTATGATTACCATGCGCTGCGTTGTCCTACCGTTTGCTCGACCATCAACCTCCGTTATCGAAGAGGATTCGTGTGATCCTGGGGATATGGATCGATTGCACATTGAATACGGTGTTTCCAATAGATTTATCCAATTGACTTAGAGTCGTGTGCTATGACTGTGACTATGGTTCCAATCCCCTATTAGGATCGCGCGGAAACAAAGAAGCAAATCTAAAATTATTCAGCCGAAGGA
>JABCKU010000210.1:0-24408 GCA_018221655.1 Myochromella boudieri | reverse complement strand
AAAGAACTGGATCCTTTGTGAGGAGGGAAAGGGTTTGAAGATTCATAGCCAGCAGGGGGTGTTGCCGTTGCTGAGCACGGCGTTGAAACGGTGGAGCTCACGATTGTCACACAACGTAACGCTACATATCATATCATGTCGGCCTTGCCGGAACGTTCCACCCGAATCACGCCATTATGTTGACTCATCGGTAAATCTATAGGCAATCATTTTCTTCTACCCGTCTACGGGAGACATGTCTCTCCCAGTAACCTAGGTGCCCTCGCATTGGGCGACTTTCAATACAAGGTTGATGTTGATATTGCATCTTATATCCTTGGATATGCGGGTTATCCGTCAGCTGTCCTCCCGGAAAGTTTCGATGATTGGCGCATCAATCACAGAACTCCACCCTACCTTACTCCAGAGCCCTCTATCTGCCATCACTCCTTGAACGATGATGAACTTCTTGTTTTTGCAACTGACGGCGTAGCGAACCTCCTTGCAGAAGGCAGAAGGCAACGAAACGAGGACGATGATTATACCACGGAAGACCGGGGAGTATTACTCCTCTCTCTCGCAGGAATGCACCGAACCAACGAGCCTACCAAAAAATGGTCTCAGAGGCTTGGACATAGGTTCATTTCGCCTTGTGAAGGGGACAATGCAGCGGTTAGAACACTTCATAATCTGCTGTTTGGTGAAGATGATCGAAAGCTTGCTCGGGAGGTATATTTGGAATTTCCTGACACTCACGCCTACATGATGCAGAGGACGACCTATGGATTACACGATGATATCACGATACTTGTGCTAGAATGTTGAAACCGTAGTGATATTTTCCATGTGTATACCCAATATATACCTTTGTTTGACTTTAAGCTCCAGTTGTCAAGCCAGAGGCTCCCTTGTCCTTGGAATTGAACACTGGGCATTCAACATCCAGTTATCAGGCCTTGTGAAATCATCTTGGCAGACGTACGACCTGGTCGGGGGAATACAAATGCCAATTAATCCGAAAGTTTCGGGAGATTGAGAAATACTAATAGAACTCTGGAACCCAAAGCCTCAAACGTCCAGTCCCTCTAACCAGAATCTCTGGCGTCGGTGGCTGCTCTGCATATCTGGAGACTGAGGCTGAGAATACGGGGTATTATATGACTGGGTTCGGGTTCGTCGTGGTTGCATAAATAAGAAAGTTATTCTCAGCGGCGCCCATGTTATCGAAGTAGCTACATAAAAGGGCCGCGATTATGTAGCGTCGATGAGTGATGAGGGGGATATTTTAGAAAAAGGCAAGGTCTCGTATGGGAGAAGAAGTGGTGATCGTGTTCCTGATTGGGACATCAATGATGTTGACACAAGACGTCTGCCACGAAAAAAGCTCAGGCTGGCACTGGCAGCAGTGAGAGCTCGTCGCTTGTGTCCTCGCCCTTACTGGCGCTGCTTTCTACTAACTATGGCCATAGTTATGCGTCGTCGCAGTTTGTCTCGCCTCCTTGCTATCCTGACTTTTGCTTTCCTGTTTCGTTTGCTCTTCTTCTCGTCGACTTCAAACAATTCTAGCTCTAAATCTCTCTTCGCTTCAAAGGCATCTACTTCATCTTACGAAATTCAACGACACAACGTCTTCGAACGCGCTACCCGCTCAGACAAATCCTTGAATGTCCAGAGGCACAAGTTCTTGCAAGCTCGTATGGGCCGTGATGAGCGGGCCGATATCTTTGGGCAGGTTATTCAGAATGGGCTTAAGGATTGGTGGGAGCGCTTTCAACTCCCTCGGTGCGTGTTACATTTCTCGGTAGCCGGCTCCTTGTAACCTAATAGAATGTGCCACTTGAATTATCAGGATAACCAACCATGATACGGCACCCATGGATGCCCAGCACGTAGTCTCCTCCATCGACCAGTTACTTTCTCTCAATGGCTGGGTCGCTGCCCTTTGTCCGACCCTCACACGCCCCTTTGGCCAGAACAAACGTACGGACGAGGACGATGCCTACTCTGACCTCATACGTGCCGATCACCTCTATTACATAGCCATCGTTATTCACAGTGCAGACCACTTCCTCGTCGACCAACTCGCCGTCATTGTGCAGATGGCTAAACGACTCGGATCGTCGAACCTGTTTGTATCTATGCTCGATTACGACTCCTCCGACTCCACAGAGACGCTCACGGACTTATGTGAAGCCGTCCTCATACTCCTTGGTGTACCGTTCCGTATACGTCGTGTACCAGGCATGACGAGTGACCCATCAGCGGCGTATTACCCACTGGAGGAGGCGTATATGAGGAATCTCGTCTTGGACCCGTTGAGGGAACTGAGGGAGAGGAGAGGGGTTGTTTTTAACCGCGTGGTATGGCTGAAGGGCTTTACGTGCCCGAATGATATTTTGGAGACGATTAAAGTCAGCTTTGCGAATGAGGCTGCAATGGTGTGCGGGATGGATTGGGCTGAACATAACGGACTTTTCATCTTCTCTGATCGGTGCGTTATCTTCACATATCACTACCATGTAAGAGCACATTTTTACCAAAATAATTTCACAACACTAGATGGCGAACACGCGACATCGAAGGTGACCAATTCCGGCAATCTCAGTCTACATCTAAGGATCTCACTACTGTGCCTCCCCGTGACACTCTTGGTGCTCAACGCTTCACATCCCACCTTCCTTTTCAGGTCTTTTGCTGCGAGGCGGGGACACACGTCGTTGACCCTTCGCAATCGTACTACAAGGGTATCACATACAGAGCTGGGTCGGATTTCCACAACCTCAGTAAGGCGGAGGGTATGCCGGTGCGCGCCCCAGAAGCCGCTTGTTTAGACAGCGCACAGGCATGGTTCTGCCGGGATTTATGGGTTAGATCAGCAAAAGACGGGATGGATGAGGAGGATAGGGTTCGAAGTGGAGGTCGGGTGATGCACAGGAGAGACGTGGAGGAGGTGGCAGCATTTGACCCATTGATGGAGGCGGCTATGAAAGAGAAGGCTATGGATAAGGCACCGGAGAAAGGAATGGATGTGAAGGACAAAGATGCTGAGAAGGAGATGGAGAAGAGGCAGAGGCAGGCGGGACAGGTGCAGGGCAAGGTGCAGGACCCAGACCCGGACGCTAATGCGGGCTCGGACTATGATGCAATGCCGGTGGAGGACGGCGGGGAGGATGTACCGCTTCCTGTTGGTGCACCACGGTTGGCGATACCGAACTCTGACTTTATGCCGGCAAGAATACTAGTAAATCCAAGATGCGTGACGACGTATGCTGGGGTGAGTCATACACAACTTGCCTTGGATCTCTTCGGGGACGGGGAGGATCAGGAGCAGGATGGGGGTGTGAGAAAGTATGTGTTAGATGATTGGGAAGGCGCGCCGGAGAGCTTTGTTTGTCAAGAGCAGAAGTGTGTATTCCATCATCTTGTTTAGCATTCCCAAGACTGACGGAACAATAGGCAAACTGGAGGCAGAAAGGCCACAAAAACGCAGAGAAGGCTTGGGTTCTCGATCTATGATGAGCTAAAACGCTAGCACTGATAATGAGGGTATCAATGTGGACTACTCATAGCTTATTGTACTAGTAAATATAATTCCTAATTGCAAGTAAACTCGAGGCTAGTGCTGGCCCGGGATTGAAAGGTGGACAACCGGATTCCTGTGCTTCACGGGTAATTAATTGGATGGGAATAGAGTCATAATAACTGGAAAATCGAGAAACTTTTGTTGGCTCTCCCTTTGTATATATCATGCTTCGAAAATCTTATGTTGCAGGAGATATGCATGAGTATCTTGACCTCAGTTCAATTACTGCCGCAATTTGTTCACACACATGTTGTGTGGAAGTTGAAACTATGGGTGTAGCTAACGCAAATGGCTGTGACTCAAGGTAGGTACAATCTCACAAGGAGATTGTACAATGTATTCTACGTATTTATGCTACGTAAAATATACATAAAATGGAGAGAATTCGTAAGTATATGAAGGAGATTTTATGGGAATAACTAAGCATTTAATGAGAGAGGGAATGGTGAATAACGAGCATTAAATCTCGGGGAGGGGCCAATGAATGTCGGATTACCTAAGCGACATCAAACCTTTAACTGTGGAAAAGTAAACGGGCCAAGGACGACGTCCTTCAATATCCTATCCGCCATACCCACGTAGGAGCGTCCGGGGGCCTCTTACCAACAACCATGATCCACATCGCCAACAAAACTGATACCTGCTGATGCCGCGGCGCCCGTCGGGCGCGTGCTTCTCTACTACCAACCAAGTCCAGCTGAAGGGCGTGGACAGACAGTGTGAGGCCCAACCCCTAACATGGTTCGATTTGCACCAGGACATTGGCTAATTATAAGCCATGGGACTACAATATTCCAACAGAACCATACTACAGAAGCTTAGTAGAACACATGACAGCGATACTATCCTGATCCCTCTCACTTCTCACAATGCGACAATCATGAGGAGCTTCGTAATACGACTTGAAGCGTCTGGCAAGGGGTTCCTCATCCTTTCCCCTACCAAGCCATGGGAGACACTGTGACAACGCTCGCCGGACTTCTTCTCGTAATATTTACCACGATACTCCTCAAACTATGGATGTCGCATTCTATCTACCCTCCTTACCCGCCAGGACCCAAGGCAAGCCTACTTTCAGGAAATATTCGAGTTATTCCAACGGTAACACCCTGGTACACGTACACTTCTTGGGCCAAGATTTATGGTCGGCAGTTCCATTGTTTTTTCTAGTCAGGACACAACTGATACGTTAGTTATAGGCGATGTCTTTCACTTCAAAGAATTCATTCAGCACATCACCATTGTCAATACCGTAAAGGACGCAATAGTTCTCTTTGAGGAGCGTTCTCGGATATACTCTAATCGTCCTGTAATAACTATGCTTGATTTGTACGGCCAATTCCACCCCTACACTCCCATGTTAGCCCCTAATGCTGTTGAAGAATGGGTTGGGACTATAACGCTTCTGTTTTACCTTACGGCAATAAATGGCGACGGCACAGAAGAATATATCAACAGAATTTCAAGAAAGAGGCGGCGGCCAATTACCGACCTGTGCAAACCAGAAAGGTGCATGAAATGCTTTACGAACTGCTCATTACGCCAGATGATTTTGTATTACATTACAAAACGTAGGCCACACGCTAGATATCTTGCCTCTAGTGTTGACTCTCTCAAATTTAGGGCCGCTGCAGCCGTTGTAATGGCAATAATATATGACAGTAAAATATCCTCAGCTGACGTCGAGAGATTTAACTCAATTGTCGAGGAAGCAGCTAACAATTCTTTCGAAGTATTCTTCCCTGGCGCCGTACTTGTCAACGTTTTCCCCTTTTTAAGACATGTTCCTTCGTGGCTTCCTGGCGCTGGATTCAAGAGGTTCGCAGAAAAATGCAAGATTGGCATAGACAAAATTCAGAACGTTCCCTTCAATTTTGTGAAAGAAAGGATGGTAGGGCAATAGCATAATTCATGATAATCTGACTTGGGCCCTAATACCATTGATCCTTCGAAGGCGGCAGGTGCGGAAATATCGGGCTTAGCCGCGGACCTCCTTCAATGCAATAATGCTCGTGGCGATGCAGCAGACCGAGAAGAGGATATTAAAGGTGTAATGGCGACCGCCTTTGCAGGTAAGAAGATACTTTTCTTTACTTCCGTCAATTAACAATTCCCTTCAGCTGGTGCAGAGACTGTGAGTGTAGATTCTACGTTTCCGCGAGGTTGTGGCTGTCGACTGACCGATATGCAACCCTTAGAGTGCTTCGGCATCAGGGTCATTCTTCTATGCCATGTTGGTTAATCCTGATGCACAGCGAAAGGCACAGGAGGAAATTGACAGGGTAGTTGGCACCCATCGCTTGCCCGATTATGGTGATCATGGCAGTTTACCTTACGTGGAAGCGATCTTCCGAGAGGTTATGAGGTGGCGACCTCCCATCCCCTTAGGTATACCCCACAGTACCAGTTTAGACGATGTCTACAATGGATATTACATTTCCAAAGGTACGTTACCGTTACCTACCACTATCTTTAACACCCCACCTATCGTTTCACCGTAAGGCACGATCGTGATGGCAAACATCTGGTAATCTTGATTACTTGAATTTACTACATTGTAATCATTGAACTGTGTCATAGGGCCATGACACGGGATGAGTCGAGGTATCCACAACCCGATTTGTTTATTCCAGAACGTTTCCTGAAGGAAAACGGGGAACTCAATGACGACGGGCACATCCTCGGTTTCGGGTTTGGCAGGCGGTCAGTGGGCTAGTATATTGTAGTTTCATCTGTTGAACTGCCGATAGAATTTGCCCTGGACGCCACATGGCTAGTGCTACGGTAAACATTATGCGTTCTGCAGTTCGATCATACCATTGTTAATTACCGATTTTTGGCAGCTTTGGTTGACAATCGCCACCGTCCTTGCTGCTTTCAACATTTCGAAAGCAAAAGATGCAGATGGCCATGAAATTCCTGCGGATGATGCTTATTCCGACGGTCTTATAATGTGTGCTTAATGCCAACCTCCCTGGACCATTCTGATTCACTGTATCATATTCTGCCAGCCACAAACTTCCATACCGTAACGCTATCACGCCTCGTTCCAAAGAGGCACGCAAACTGATTCTGGAGTCGTATGCCGAGAATTCGAAATTTGACGACCGTCACACCAAAATATCCATATTCAAGGATTGAATGATGTGCCCACTGTGCGACATCAAGTATAATCAACGTTTGGTGGAGAAGAACCATCTCGCAAACCTGATGGTTGCGAAAGATGACGATCACAACGTTCGGGCCCAAGTGTGGCGCTTCATTGCAGACAAGTAGCTAGTGCCTTACGAGTTTTACCACGCGCCCGTTGGCGCAAGCCCCAGCATTGTTTTTCAATTGCTCCCCAGCGAGTTCCTTGAAGAGATTGACGCCAAGCTGTATAGATATGACCCCAAAGACACTCTAGGCCTGGCGCTTCATCCACGTCAGGTGCATGGTCAAGGTAGATCCAGAACCACCTGATCGACCAACCCCTGTCGAAGTCGGGGGTCACACTTCTCACAGTTAAACAGCATCTCGTACCGGTTCTCACGCCTTATTCTCTCAGCACCAGATTAGCGCTCACTTGAAAGGTGAAGGCGACATTTTCAAAAGCAATCGGGTTGACCAGAAAAGTCGACCCCTCGCTGTTTACGCTCTATGTCACCTCACCTTTCTGAATTTGTCCACCGTCTCTAGCTCCTAAGTTTTTGGTAGTCCTTGAACGACCATTTTGAGGACTCCTTCCCTCAGAATCCCGTACTCAGAATATTCCAGGAACCATCTATCTAGAGCCAAAGCTTTGTGGTTAACGCCGCTCTTCCTGTCAAAACCAATGGAAGGTTGATGGTTCAAGTCCATATCTATATCAGTACGAGAAATGGGTGTAATTGTTATAGAAGTCCATCCTTGACTCTGAACTGGGTGCGTTTGTGGATGGGTTTTCCTAGTTCCCTACGGCATTCTCCGTTGGTTGGGGTATACAAGTTGATACGTTCTATGTGGTTGATTAACTCCCCAGGTTTTACATTGACATCATCCGACATCACCTCTATGCCTATTAAGGTCGCTGCATACTCTCGCGATGCCCTCAAGAATTTATTATCCGTCAAGGATGCTGACAAAGCTCTGCAGGCCCTGGGGGGCCTCGAATTGATCATTGATGAGCTTGCTCCACTCTTCATGGAGTCTGATGTCCACAAGATGTAAGTAGTTCAAAATTTGAAGCAGGAGTCTTTAGCCACAATATGCTAATAGTTGTGCTGTAGACTCGGATTAAAGCTCCTTCATCACCACTATGACATCGAGCCTAATCAACGTTTGGTGGAGAAGAACCATCTCGCAACCCCAATGCTTGTGCAAGATGATGATTACAACGTTCGTGCCCAAGCATGGCACTTCATTGCAGACAAGCAGCTAGTGCCTTGCGAGTTTTACTACTCGCCCGCTGACGCAAGCCCCAGCACTGTTTTGCGATCACTCCCCACCGGGTTCCTTGAAGAGATTGATGCCAAGCTGTATAGATATGACCTCAAAGACATTCTAGGCCTGGCGCTTCATCCACGTCTGGTGCATGGTCAAGGTGGGCATTTGCGTGTGGTATCAGTTGGCAAGGAAGAAGGCTACCCTGTCCTCACGGCAAGCAATTGGCTTCAGCGCTGACCTCTAACCACATTCTAACCTGTAATCATTTTGCAGGGTCCGTCTGCGAAGAACACTCAAATTGGCTGGTTTTTTAATGGGGAAGCGTCCATCGATGCAGGGATCGAGTGTCAGTGCAAGCTGATATCTTCAACCGAAGCGTTTCACATCATTGAGGTCACGGAGGATGGAAGTGACGCTTAGGAGTTCTATTGCTTTCTAGTTATCTGCCCTGTTCTTAGGATACACGAGGGACCTTATCTTGCTACTTGACATCCTTACCTTTTCTGCACGTTATATCATGCCCACCACCAGCGTGGCACCGATAATTGATAACGTTATATATCCCATGTTTGAATATGTACTCGTAAGCGCGTGAAAAGGGCAGCTTGAACTTATTTCTCAGTTGTTACCCGCTTTCGTGGATTTGGCCACCATTGTCGGGCCAGTAGGGGGGGTTGCTTCTCCTTGTAGGTGAGGATTGGGGGATCAAGGATCGCGGGGAAGGAGGCAAGGTCGTGCAGGGATCGTGGTGCCTAGATTTGGATGTTGTATGCGGTTAGGTTGGCCCCGGTCTTGTTCTCCGGCCTTGTCCTTGACGAGGTGTAGGGACTCGACAAAGGTAAATCTAGCGCGTTTCAAAATTTATAGTGTAATCGGTTTAGGGTGTATAATATGTAACTGCGGCGCCGTATGTGATGCTACTTTCAGCCTGAGAGTAGAGATTAGTAAATACCTTACAACGATATGAGTATGCCAAAAACAAATACCATATTTATATCACTACCCCAAATCCACGACGGCCGCCACTTCGAACCCGCCCCAGCCTTTCCCGTTCTTGATTTTGATCTTGACGCCGTCCTCGTCCAGTCCGAGTAGGCCATTGAGAAGGCCGTCGGCTTGTAGCCTCTCGACGAAGGTGGTGAGGAAGGGCTCGCAGCCGAAGGTGCGTTTAATGTGTCCGGCCTGCGGTGAAGATGGTTAGGTGGTTGAGAGGGTAAGGGGAGGGAAAGGGAAAAAGGTAAGGGCAAAGCATGTGGATAGCGAGAATCCCACACCAAAGAAAGGGGAAGAGAAAGAAATGGAATGTACATTAGCTTATAAGCTCAGTGCCACTTCGTCCTGTGCTGCCATACGCGCCGCTACAGTGGCGCGCCTTCCACGCTGGTATTAGCTCCGCCTCGGGTAGGTCCAGAACGCGCTCTCCTGGCGGGGCCTATACCAGGGGCGTACGTGGGGCGGGGTCGAACTAGGTGCCAATACCGTTATGCGAGGTCAAGTATCATACTAGACGGAACTAGATAATATACTTGCTGTACCGACGCGACCATCTCTTTGCCTCTTCATAGGGCGTTGTGGCGAGGATAGCCCAGGTTGCAGCTCCCTGTGTTGTAGACAGTTCTATCATTACTTACGTAATACATCCACCCATTTGCCTTAGACCACCATAGCCAGCTTCCCAGCTCAGCCTAGCCTAGCCTCGAGAGTCCGACTCCAGCACTCTCCAGCGTGTGCAGTGTTGTGTAGACCGACAATAGCCCTAAAACCAAGCTGTTGAAACTTGGTCATTGGCTCACGTTGACGTTCTTGGTTCGAATCCGAATCCAACATACTAGGTTTGATACAAGCCGAAATGATCAAAATTTTTCGCCACCTGAGAGTCTGAGAAGGTTTGCCAGCCCACAGACAGGCTTGCTTCGAACCTACCGACATAATCGTGGGCTGAGCACCATCGCAGACCATACGTATGATTTTCCCAATGTTATTTTGGTGAAGGAAATTTCACCTGTGAATGTTTTTGATATTATTGAGTACTTTACCTCATAGCAGACGCAGCCCCGGGCCCACGCGTATATATGACTCAATGTAGTATTGGTTGTGCCTGCCATCAAACCGATCCTCTTCTCGATGCTACATGGTGATATGATGTCCATGCGGGTCTATTGGGATCAGGTATCAAGGATATCCCAAAGTTGGCCACGCGTGCTCTTCCTGTGTTATCAATCGGAATATTTGGCTTTAGATATGAGTATGAGCGGGGAGGCATTGGGTTAATGGCCTTTCCACATGCACCTTTCGAGTCTCTATGAATTACTCCATTTCTATCGAGTTATTATGATAACGAGCACATCATCGGCCTAATCAGAATAATTAGGTAGAGCCCACTGTAGAGCCAACGACTGGTAGATGGATAGCGTGGGACTCTGGTAAGTATTTCCTTCAAGTATTCCGTCATGTTTCCTTGTTGCATCCACGGTGCGACGAAGCATCAAGCACAAATTAAATTCAAATCAAGCAATATCGATTATTTATGAAGCAGCATTAGTATTCAATAAATGGTGATATCGGATTCGGCTCGGTCACCATACCACCATGGTAAAAGCCGATGGTATGTTGAGTTGAGATAAAAAGCTGAGAATCCTTTCGGTCTTGAGAGTAAATCGAAGTTCGAGTCATTGACCGAGTCAGTGACATAATTAAACGCGACCCTAGCGAGAGTCACATGACCTCATATAAAAAGTTGGCCAACCTCCCTCCACTAACTTGCTCCCAAAACCCACCATGCCTCCCCACGTTCCCCATCTTATGACACTCGCGGACCTCAGCGTCCCGCAGATTATGCGTCTACTGAACCACTCCCATCACCTCAAAGCTATCTCCAAGCCGTGGCTGGAGCCTCAAGGGCACCTTCCTCCAAAGCAGGCTCAACGATTACGCCTGCCCTCCCAGTCTCTCTTCAATAAAACCATAGCCTTACTCTTTTCCAAGCGAAGTACTCGCACACGTCTTGCAGCTGAAACTGGTGCCACTCTCCTTGGTGGACGTGCATTGTTCTTGGGCAAAGATGACATCCAACTTGGTGTTAATGAGAGCCCTAGGGATACAGCTCGAGTAATCGGCGGGATGTGCCAAGGTATATTTGCGCGCGTGGGCGAGCACGAGGAGATCGAGGTAAGGGATACGTAACTTCCGCTCCCTCACTATTTCTTCTCTTCTGCCGCTCAGACCATATGGTGACCCATGACCCTCAGGAACTCGCCCAACACTCTCCAGTTCCGGTCTTAAACGCGCTCTCGTCTCTCTGGCACCCAACCCAAATCCTCGCAGACCTTCTCACACTTCATGAACACGCGCACCTCTTCGATGAACCCCCGTCCTTGGCTTCAGAATCGGGTGTGCATAGGGAGTCGTCGAAACTAGGTTTACCGAACCTGCGGCCACTCACCGTCGCGTATGTCGGTGATTCGGCGAATGTGCTACATGATATGTTGGTGACGTACCCTCGGCTCGGGCATGCCCTCCGTGTCGCGAGTCCGGAGCAGTACCGAGCCCCCACACCAGTATGGGACCGGGTGAAGGAGCTCGGGTGCGATAAAGGTATATGGTGGGGTGCAAACCCACAGGAGGCCGTCGAAGGCGCTGACGTTGTTGTTACTGATACTTGGTAAGCGTTTTTATATTGCTCAAGGGGAGGACCTTTTGTTGATTATGTATTCTGGGATTGTAGGATCTCCATGGGACAAGAGGCGGAGAAAGCGGAGAGGTTGAACGCTTTCAAAGGGTATCAGGTTACCGAGCAGATGTGCGAGGAGGGTGGGGCTAACCCGAACTGGAAGTTCTTGCACTGTTTGCCACGAAAATCGCATGAAGTCGACGATGAGGTCCGTCAACATCTCAAACTGATTCTAGTGCTCCAGTTACTGATTTCTATTTTTTTCCCCAAGGTCTTCTATGGCCCACGATCCCTCGTCTTCCCCGAAGCAGACAACCGCAAATGGACAATCATGGCTGCATTCGAGTGCGTGTTCTATTTTTATCCTTAGGCAGTGTAGTTGCCAAGCGTTGACTGCATTCTCTCTTTCGCCAGTCTATTGTTTGGCAAATGGGACATTTCTGCCGAGGATGTCCCATCTTCAACTACCAAGGACTGATCCACAGACATGTCAGATCTTCTGGTACGATTAACACTAACCAAAAACTATCTTGTTTACGTTTTTGTTCACGTAAACTTATCAAAATTTCTTCTAAGTCATCATTTGGCATTTCATTGACGACTCGTGTGTTCCATGAAACTTCTCTCATGGCTGTCGTGGATGGTGTTGCAGTGGAAGTTCGGCATTTGAATTTGCATTGAGTGTACATGCATTTACCACCCTAGCGAGTATTTGACAAGTCAGGGTAGCAGCCGCTCCCAACCAGCCCCTGTCCTAACCACTGCTTGTGTTCTCTGTATTTGATCACCTCGCATCAGTTTAGATCACTGACGCTGCGTCGTAGCTGGATATTGATTACCAAGGCAGCCTCGCCACAACTGTTTGTGTATCGTAGAAGTATCGTCGACTTCTATCGCTAATGTACAAATTATCACAGATCAAGCAATTAGGGCCATCAGACATTTTGCCACTTTCCCATCCCCTCCAGGGTCCCAAAACTATTGGTTTCATCAATTGAATGACGAGATTGGTAAGACTCTTGAATCGAAAGATTGGGCCAAACATTCTAGATCAGGACCGCTGTTGTGACCTCGATATAAACCGAGCCCCTTGTGAAGTTGGCGCGTTTCCTTTCCGTCCAATATGTATATAATTAAGGTGTGACCTCTAGCTCTTCCACTGTAAAAGCTTTACTGAATCTTCTTCATAACAGCAATGCGATCTGGAAACTATTAACAAAGCGTACGTTCTTTTGATCACCACAACGATCTTGGTAAGGCTCCTTTTCTATCCTACAATGCGAAAACTAACTGAGCAACTAATTTTTATTCAGTCATACGACTTTCTATGTACTCTTGATCGCGAGGTTTGTTGAAATAGTGGAAGATCACTGCCCGTCCATAGTTAACGATACGGTTGTCTGCCTTTCTTATCAGGTCAAATACATCTGGTCGCAGCCAATATCGCCTGGCGCGATACTCTTCGTACTGAATCGATATCTACCATTCATTGACACATGCTTGGCGTTACATCGTGCGTGAACATATTCGGCGCTTGGAATATGGAGCTGAGGGTGAGTTCGAAGTGATGATGACGGTGACGACGCCAGAGGTATGCGAGTTTGAAGTGTTACTATTCTTTCCTCACTCTCCTCTATTAAAAGATGTGCCAAATCTATCATATGGCTTTGACGCGTAATATTCTTGTCTTTGTTTCACAGGATTGTACTGATTTACTATACAGCAATTCTGGATTTTGGCGTTCTTATCTCTGAAGGTGTGTTGTCATCCGAGCGTTAAAACGGCATACGACTCAAGCAGAGTACCCCAGTTATCCTCATCTTGCGAACCTACGCCATCTGGAATGGCAAACGTTGGGTTTTTGTTTTACTTACCCTATTGGGGCTGGTGTGTCCTCGGTCGTGTTGTTTGTGGCATGGACTAATGGTATTCATCAAGACTCTTCTGACGTCTTACTCGTATGTGATGACGTTTGCGTTTCAAAACATGGAATGTATGTTCGCCATACACTCATTGCATGTAGCTTGCACCACTCATGGAAGGAACGTGGATGTTAGACGGTGTCGTGCCGCCCCGCCCGTTTCCTGGTGGCTGTAAGGTTGTGAAGGGCATTCATTCCAGAACATCCTGGTTTTACATTGGAGTATTGTCTTCAGAGACCAGTCCGTCATTTATACAACTTCTCAGCCGCTTAATCCTTACCCGACCTCTTTCAGTTATCTTGATACTCACTATGATCCAGGGTTTTCGGCATATAAGACAATCTCGCTCGCGATGGGTGGCACGTTTGTACAGAGACGGTATGCTATGATTATAACTCCTTGCTTACTCACAATTCATCACTGAATAGGCCTCATTTTCTATGTATACTTACTAAGTAAGCTACCAATCACTCAGAGTTATGATTTGCCTAGTAACATCAACGCAGTCGTGACAATATTGAATATCGCTGTGTCTTACAGAGCCCCAGTATGTGTTCATAACTTCATCGATCTTGTTTGACAACTCAGGCTTCTGTACAACTGTAGTCCCTTGATCGTAAGGAAATGCTATCGAAGTATTTACATCCATCCTGTTATTTGGTTTCTTTTATAACCTCCCCCGCAGTCTCCAGCGAGTGCTACATTCTGTGTGCTGCAATCGTGTTATCCTGGGTATTCGATCCCAGCATCACGAATCAAGGAGAGCCGTCTCTAATTCACCCCACTTGGATGGGACTTCGACCTTAACCCAGTTCTTTTCGACTATTCCACCCAACCTTCACGACTCTGATAACCAGTAGCTACGAGCAAGAAGGTAGAACCTCCCTAGCCCTAGCGTGCCAGACTTGGCTCCCCTGAACCATGCCTTCACGTAAAATGCGGCTAGACGATGATCAAAGTAGAAACCCCCTATAGAGAGCTTCCAATCGCACAAATTGGTGACGCCCTTGGTGTCATTTGTAACTTTTTGTAATATGCTTCAACGTTCTACTGCGACTTTTGTCTGTGATGGTCATAAATTTAAATCTGGCTCATGAAGTAGATAGTATCGCCTTCCTTGGCCTCGAGTAGTAGAATGACTTGCCCTGTCAGCCTCGACAGAGGTATGTTACATTCCACTACTCATCTTGTGTGTGAATTACGGTGGCGAACATAACTCCATGTAACCAGCATGTTACCAAGGACAGACTTTGGGAGGACTTGATCATGGTCTCGCTGAGGCTGAGCTGTTGCTGAGCTAGCCAAGGGATCGTAGGGGGGTCTGGAGCGTGGTCATATTTTGTGGTCGCGAGCAGGCCAGGCTAGGCCCAGACTCATACCACTCGTTCGGTAAAAGACCTAAATTAGTGGAGTTGTGAGCCCGAGTAATCCGAAATCGTATGAAAGGGCCGAAGCTGTCACGCGTCACAGACAATGATTAATGATTCATGAGCTTGAATCCTTTTTAGTTTGCTGCTGCCACTTTTTTACACCTACCCTACATCTCAGGCCTCAGGTTTAAACAGGCTTAGACCCCAAGTTTCTCATTTCGACTACTCTTCCCGAGTATGCTTGTCTACTTGCTATGACAGATACGATACATCCACTTGTCTACCCGACAGGTTGGAGGCTCGGTGAAATGCACAATTAGGACGCCACCCATCGGGTGAAACCACTGTGAAACCGTCCAAAGCCTGCCATCCACCAATTTCAACTCGGTCGGTGATCTTTACGGCGGCTAGGAGCGTAAGGAGGTGCGCTAATTCAAATATTCAAACTTGAAGTTCACGAAAATCGTTTCAAGTCGATGATGAGACCTTAAGCTTAAGGTCCATTAGCAGCCCAAACCGATTCCAGTTTCATTCTACTTTGAAGCATTACTGCCAGTCACGAGCACTGATGTTTTTCCATGACAGCCTATCTTCAACCACCAAGAATCAATCCACGCTGTACATAATATCTCACTCGGACGTCCAGTACAAAGGGTATTATTTTATTTATGTCCTTGTTGGCATGTCATGGTTATAAACTTCCATGGGAATACTGTCATCTGGTATTCCTGTCATTCCCACCTGATCCGTATTTTACTGTGAATCCTCAAGAGGGGCTGTCATAATCGGCGTGGCGCTGTAGATCTGCAGAGCAAGCAACCCTTTACATATGTATTAACCATGTCGACCCCAGGTATTCGGCAAATCAGGGTAGTAGCTCCAACCAACCCCTGTCATCAGAACCATTTCTTAGGGTGAATCTAGCTTCTCTTTCCCGCAGTCGACCCCTCGGACCCGCTCAGATGACCGGGTCTGCCTCCCAGCTGGACTGGAGCGTTTGGCCTTAGTATACCTACCCCCGAGTTCCCGTCCTTTCGGTAATAATGATATGTATCGTTCATTTTTAACACATGACCTTATCATCTGTAGCAATAAGGACATGTCACACCAGGACCATGCAACCAAGATGGCCCTACCAAAGTTCTGACTTGAACTTCTGGGCTTACCGGTTATCGAGGACCAATCAATTACGAGCAATTAAAGTTAAGATTTGCCACTTTCCCAACATCTTCAGGGTACCAATGTTCGTGGTTCCATCAATTGAATGGTGAGACTGGTCGGTCCCTTAAACCGAATCACCGGGCCAAACATTCTGGAACAGGACGGCCACTGCAACCTCGTTATAAACCAAGCCGTTGTGAAGATTGGGCGTTTCCTTTCCGTTCAATATGAGCCCAATCCAGGTGCGTCTTCTGAATTTCTTTCTCTACACGACTTTCACTCATTTCTCGTTCCTTGTTCGTAATAGAAATGCAATTTGGATGCTCAGGCTCTGAACAAAGCATACATGCTTTTAACCACTACCAGCATCCTTGTGAGTTTCTTATTCTACCCGAGTCATTCCAACGCGGAATTTGACTAGATTCTCGTTCAGTCATATGACCTATTATGCACTCTCAACCGCGAGGTCCGCTGAAACAGTGGAAGATCACTTCACGTTCATAGCTCACGATGCGGCTTACGGCCTTCCTTTTATCAGGTTAAATACATCTGGTCGAGGCAATTATCCATTGGAGCGGTACTCTTTGCACTGAATCGATATCTGCCTTTCATTGATACGGGTTTGGCATTACATCGTGAGTAGAGGTACCAACGACTTGACATATCTACTAAGGGCGAATCCCAAGTGATAATGACGCCGATGACGCTAGAAGTATGTACATTTAAAGGACTGATCCCGTCCTATCCTTATTCCCCTGTATCAAAGAAGTGCCGAATCTATCGTCTGGCTTTGCCACGTAACCTTCTTACGTTTCATTTATGACAATGTATTGAACTCAATACACTTAGCAATGCTTAACTTTGGCATTCTCCTCTCTGAAGGTCGGTGGTTATTCGGGTCTAAAGACGGTACGTAAACTCAAAGCAGTGCTCTAGCCATCCTCATGTTGCGAACCTATGCTATCTGGAATGGCAACCGTTGGGTTCTTGGTTTACTTACCATACTAGGAATGGTTGTGTTGCTCACTATGTCATTTATCTTGTGAACTGATTATTTTCATAACACTCAAGAGCCTTCTGATGTCATCCCTTTATATGACCATTGCTGCGATCCGACTAATGCAATGTATGTGCATCATACGCTTTATGGAAGCCAACCACTCATGGGGAGGTAATCAATATCAGATGGCGCCGCGGTCAACCGCCCATTTCCCAGCATCGCGGTGTTGGCGTCAGAGACCGGTCTGTAGTCGATTGTACCTCCCCGACTGTTTTGATGTTCATTCCCAACCCCGTCCAGTTATCTTGATACTCACCATGATCCAAGGTTTCCGACATACAAGGCAATCGCGTTCACGGTGGGTATCTCGCTTGTACCGAAATGGTACGCCCCTCATCAGTTTCTCATACACCTATAGCTCATCGTCAACTAGGTTTCAGTTTCTATGTTTATGTCCTTGGTATGCCCTCACTTTCTTAGAGATACGATGCACCTAAAGCCAGCTCAGTAGTGACAATGTCAAATATTGCCGTATCTTTCAAAGCTACAGTGCGTATTCTCACCTCCGTGTTTTGATTCAACGATGTCAATTCTCCCACAACCGCAGTCGGATGATCACAGGGAAATGCTATCGAGGTACACACATCTGGTCTACTGATTGCCTTTTCATAACGACCTCTTCCATAGTCTTCAGCGAGTGCTGCATTCAGTTTGCTGTAATCGTGTCATTTTGGACATTCAGCGCCAGAGACATAGATCGAATACACCACATTCGGACGGGATATCAACTTTGACTCAGTTCTTTTCCACCGTCCCACCCGACCTCGAAGATTCCGACGACTTATAACTGTGGGCTAACCAAACGCTCTGCTGGTCGTGGCGAGCAGGCTTGCCAGACTTGACTTCTTCTAACAAGTCTGGTAAGTTGCAGCCAAACGATGATGATAAACGACATGTCGTTTCGAGAGCTCCACTTGTATAAATTAGTGATGCTCTGACACCAGTTCCGTTTGTGATCGTCGCACATCACGCTCTAACTTCGTTTATATACCCCCAGATGTACTGTAGTTGTAGTTTATATATAATAGTAGCTCAGTTATGAAGATTGTTAGTCGCTCTCTTATTTTACGGACAGATTTTACTTCGAGACCCATGGATTTGGCCAGGGGGACAGGGGATTTCTCCCCGTGGTTGGGATGATGGGTTTGACGACCACCAGGATGGGGTTATACCTTAAAGCTTAAAACTTAAAGACTCATCGGAAGCGCTTGCACTGGCAGTGGGCACGACATCTACGTCGACCTGAAAGGAGGCAAGATCGGACTCAAGGCCATGCGCTTCGTCTTTGTCGAGATTAATGTTGTATGCGGCCAGGCCGTCCACGGCCCAGCCTTTGCCACACTCGGAAGTGCTCAGATGGCGGAATCGTCCAGTGAGCGTCGGGACGCTAGTACGGCACATATAAAGTTAGTGACGATCAAACATCCATCGGCGCTTGCCGAAACCTGAAGTTACTTGTTGACTTTTCGCAGATTTGACGTCTCGAGAGATCTTACAATGACCTTCATATCCACCGCTTTACCTGTGTGACGTTTCAAAGGACTTCTTTGTGGCCAGAGCACCTCGAGGGGCAGATCTCAAAGGTAGAAGCTCACTGTGTCGGAACCATGGGAAGGACGACAGATCCACATACAGCCACATACCTTGTAGGAGTGGTTGCAATTGTTATAGAACTTGTCCGTCCTTGATTTGAACTCTACTTCGCAGAAAGGGCTATATGCTAGTTCACGGCGTTCTCTGTTAGTTGGCGGTATATCAATGAATCTTAGTGAGGAATTGATATATCCGTGGTTCAATAACTCCCAAAACCTTCACTCATGGTGTGTGACATCCCCTCTATGACTATTGCAGTTGCTTCATATAACGGCGTTGTATTTGCGAAGCAACCTCAGTCCGCTCCTCAAAAAGCAATAACTTCCCGAGCTCGAAATATGACTCTACTCATACCAAAGGGATCAAGAGGTTCTAGAGCCATCTTAGGAAGCAGATTTTGGTATAACTTGAAGGAAGTCGTGTGTAGTTTGAATTTCCCTCCAATGTGCCTTTTTTCTTCTTAAACTGAGCAACAAGTTCAGAGGCTTCTGTCTTAGAGCTAATCCAAATTAATTACCAAGAATTCAACGTCAACAACACCGTTCCTTGGGGTTGGGTGTCTAATCTGTTCAATAGAATGACGCACAAGACTTCCAATCTGGCTGTAGATCTTTTGGCCATTCCCATTGCTCGGTGTAGTTACTTCACCGCAGTCCTCTGCCCTTACTTCCTACGCCAGCAACACTTATCCACGGGTGGATATGTCTCGTAGGGGTCTGGTATTCGCGCCCGTGGAGCTCATTTGACTTCTAGGTGGTAATTCTTCTATTTCTACAATCCCTATCATTCGTGTCACGCCTCTTCCATTGCTAGGTATGATATGTATGCCTCACAGAGTCAATATTCTCTTCTCTCTGGCGGATTGGCGCTCAAGGGGTACCTTGTGGTGCCTTCCCATGAACAACTATATCTCAAGCCAGGCAACGAATCCTAGACAATCCTCCTTACTACTCAAGCCTTGTATTTCACACTACCTACCACTGGATATATTTGAACGTTACTTCTAAGCGCCACTTTTTTGGAGCCAGAGAGCAACACGATAGCTGTGTCGAAAGCTTGAAGGTCGTAGCCTCGTCGTGAAGGTGGTAAGTGCCTATCACTAGCGGGGCCTATGGAAGGGCAATAGTTCAGGTTCACATCTATGTCAAAACTTACACGGAAAGTGGGTGTGAATGTATGGAAGTCTATTCTTTACTGGGCCTAGGCACCTCTTCACAGGCACGGCCCTCATCTCTATGGCATTTCCCGCTACTGGGTGGTATATAATATGGACTCTGTGCTCGATTACCTTTCCAGACAGATAGCCTCACTTCGATATCATACAACATCTGCACTATGCCGCCTACCAAGGTCCCTACTATCGAAATCGCTGAACACAGCCATGAGGCCTTCATGAAACTGCCCGCCGTCTCTGTTGCTGGCAAGGCCCTGAAAGCCAAGCTTAGCGATGGCAAGATCGAGGAAGTCGACCTGAGCGATACTATGCAAAAGGAGTTCGGCCAGCTCTTCAAAGACTACAAGATCGAGGAGAAGTGAGTGGTTCAAACTGACTCAGGGCCGCGCCTGAAGCACACACAACATGCTAATGTGGGTGGTGCAGATTCGGAATGGGACTTCTTCATCGCCACTTCGCAGTGGATAAGAACGAGCGCCTGGTCGAGGTGAACAACGTTTCGACGCTGTGAGACGTGAAGGATGCGCAGAGCATCGGCGGCTCACTCCTGCCACAGTCGTGGCTCTTCGACAAGAACCAGAATCTTGTACCCTACGAGTACCGGTACTTGGCGTATGGGGAGGAAGAGCAGGCTACCCAGCTCAATGCTACTTTGAAATCTCTCAGCTCGGGGTTCCTTGTAGCGCTTAATGCCAAGCTGAACAAACTTGGCTTGGGGGAACTTCTCGGTCTTAGGGCGCACCCCGGCCCAGACTTTAAGGGGCTTGTTGAAGTCACAGTGGGCAAAGCGAACATTAATTTTCCACCTTCCAAGGCAAGTATTGATTTTCTAGTTCTAACATCTACAAATCTCTAACCATGATCACATGTTTCCCAGATGTCGCCTAGGAATTCCACAGACACAGCCTGGTTCTTTGACAAGAGTTCCGCCGAGAATCGGTGTGTCTGCAAGTGTAATCAGACCACCCCAAACCATGATCATGGGGGCCATGTTACCACCGCCTAGAAGTAGTTTCTGAGTTCTATCTTTTTTTGCATGCCGTGTATTATGTTCCTTCAATATGTGTCGCTCCTCGTCTTCCTTGATTCACCTTCCCCATGCTCCCACCATGGTTCTTTTGCTGCTACTCTTCGATGCTGTATATCAACAATACTTCTGCTTATCTCATTTACCAAAGTGTGTCTGTTCTTGCCAACGTCGTTCGTTTCTTAGCTCCCAACTCGGTCATTGCCGTTGCCCCAGCACCAGTAACGCCCCAAGAATAGGGCCGAATATCCTCTCCCTCGTGAGTAAGTATGTGGGCACAAATAGAATGATAATGAATGGACAATTAAGCAAGCAAAATTTGTTGTCCTGGGCCATCCCCTATACAATGATTGCTGCGTGACTTTTGCATTGCACAGGCTTTAGCAGGAACCACCTTACGTTACAGGGGAAACGCGCTGGACATTTTAGCCCCCAATGCAACTACCGAAAAAATATATTCATGAACGCATCAGTGGAGTAGCAGATGAAAGGAGATGACGGTTAAGCGTGGAAGCCACCATCAATGTTCAATTCCATCCTCCTGCATCCTCAACAAACAAACACGTACAGAGAGAACTTCGGACAAGCCGGCCATTTCAGGTAGAGCGAGGAGAAATTTATCCAAAGCCCTGGTAGCTGCCTTGACCCAGGGAGTGCTACGAATGGAGTATTTTGTCACCCAATTAGCATAGACGCCTTTACTCCTGATCGACGCGTGAAACATCTGCAACTCATCGTCTGCCATTATAGAAGGCAAATGAGCTGCGATGTCATCTCGAAGGAAGGATGAGCCGATAGCTGATATAAAATGGCCGATGAACGCCAGACGATCATTGTGGAACAGTGCATCATGCGGAGGGTCGTTCTCAACAGCTATGATTGCCGGACACATAGCCGCAATTTGCAAGGGCAAACGACAGGCCCAATCGTCCCAGTCCAAGATCCTACGAATTCTCAACTACTTGATATCGCTCAGGAGAGTAATTTTCTCGTACCCGTTGATATTGAAACGGTCATCGACGAGAATGTTCAATGTGCTGAGGTCAGTATGCACCAGCGGAAAGGGGAGGGCGTCCAAGGGTGGTACGTGATACTTTTCCTCGGCCATAGCACGATAGATCAGACAATCAATAGGGTCAAAAGGGAGGTCACCAGTAAAGATACGCTTGAGGCGGACGTCGATTCTTCTCAGTATCCATGCTAGCGTTGACTGAGTGCCAGGTTGTATCGGCGTGTGCACCAGGAAGTCCGCAGAGTACCTTGCTAGTTGAGCCAAGACCTTTCCTCTAGTAACTGGTGGAGGAAAATTTATATCCCACACCAACGTCCTGCCCTCAATCCAATCCAAGAGTATATAGGGTGTCCCTACACCATCACCGTCCTCGCTGTCAGACCATGCATGCACAGTGGCAATGGGTATACTGGGAACGGTGCTGTGGACATAGCGCATGGTGGCCACGGTGGCCTCGATGGATGAGCGTGGCTCGTCGTATGGAATGCGAAGTGCCCAGTGTGTGTCGTCCTCGAATACAATGCGATATATAATGTTACAACCGCCTGAAAACTCGTCACCATTGGTGGTGCAGGGTTGATTCCTGATTGACGAAGCGGTCTTCAAAACTTGATCCCAATTGATTTTTGAACGTGCGGCCTGTCGTTGTTCATTAGCTGTCTATCAGGTGGTCAGTGAAAGTTGATAGTCTTAGATGCGGCTTGGTCACCGTACCAACATGGTCAAGATGGGTGACGCACAATTTATTTGATGTGAAAACTTTCGGCGTCTAACTGAGTTTCATGGACAGTCTTGGACAGTTCACACTATTCCTTTGCATGGAAAACGTCAGCATAGCACTCACTTGTAATAGTCACGGAAGCCCCCATTGCTATTTAGTAACAGAGGGCTGCCTTCTCGTGGATAAACATTTTACAAAGCCTTATGAGTTGTTCCGTATTTCATCTAGTCAACATCATGATGGCTATTTTCATGATATCACCTCCTTACCGTGACGTTCAAGTGGAAGGTGGAAGTTTAGCAGTTTAGATCCAGAACCACCTGATCGACCAACCGGGGTCACATTTCCGTAACGGTTCTCACGCCTTATTCTCTCAGCACCAGATTCAAAGCGCTCACTTGAAAGGTGAAGGCACGGCGACATTTTCAAAAGCAATCGGGTTGACTAGAAAAGTCGACACCTCACTGTTTACGCTCTATGTCACCTCACCTTTCTGAATGTGTCCGCCGTCTCTAGCTCCTAAATTTTTGGTAGTCCTTGAACGATCATTTCGAGGACTCCTTCCCCCAGAATCCTGTACTCAGAATATTCCAGGAACCATCTATCTAGAGCCAAGGCCTTGTGGTTAACGCCGCTCTTCCTGTCAAAACCAATGGAAGGTCGATGGTTCAAGTCCATATCTGTATCAGTACGAGGAATGGGTGTAATTATTATAGAAGTCCATCCTTGACTTTGAAGTGGGTGCGTTTGTGGATGGGTTTTCCTAGTTCCCTATGGCATTCTCCGTTGGTTGGGGTATATACAAGTTGATATGTTCTATGTGGTTGATTAACTCCCCAGGTTTTACATTGTCATCACCCGACATCTCCTCTATGCCTATCAAGGTCGCTGCATACTCTCGCGATGCCCTGAAGAACTTATTATCCGTCAAGGATGCTGACAAAGCTCTGCAGGCCCTGGGGGGCCTCGAATTGATCATTAATGAGCTTGCTCCATTCTTCATGGAGTCTGATGTCCACAAGATGTAAGTTGTTCAAATTTTGAAGCAGGAGTTTTTAGCCACAATATGCTAATAGTTGGGCTGTAGACTCGGATTAAAGCTCCTTCATCAGCACTATGACATCAAGCCTAATCAACGTTTGGTGGAGAAGAGCCATATCGCAAACCCAATGGTTGTGAGAGATGACGATTACAACATTCGGCCCCAAGCGTGGCACTTCGTTGCAGATAAGCAGCTAGTGCCTTGCGAGTTTTACCACTCGCCCGCTGACGCAAGACCCGGCACTGTTTTGCAATCGCTCCCCAGCGGGTTCCTTGAAGAGATTGATGCGAAGCTGTATAGACATGACCTCAAAGACATTCTAGGCCTGGCGCTTCATCCACGTCTGGTGCATGGTCAAGGTGGGCATTTGCGTGTGGTATCAGTTGGCAAGGAAGAAGGCTACCCTGTCCCCACGGCAAGCAATTGGCTCCAGCGCTGACCTCTAACCACATTCTAACCTATTACTCATTTTGCAGGGTCCGTCTGCAAAGAACATTCAAATTGGCTGGTTTTTTAATGAAGGGATGTTCATCGATGAGGGGATCGAGTGTCAGTGCAATCTGATGTCTTCAACTGAAGCGTTTCACATCACTGAGATCGCGGACAATGGAGATGACGCTTAGGAGTTCTATTGCTTTCTAGTTATCTGCCCTGTTCTTAGGATACACGAGGGACCTTATCTTGCTACTT
>JABCKU010000209.1:0-24483 GCA_018221655.1 Myochromella boudieri | reverse complement strand
GCTTCCCAGGTATACACATTAGGCGGGAAGGATAAGCTCAGCGACAACGGGCACGTTCCTGACCTCCCAATCCACATACGCAACCACGGGATGAGCTGAGGGGAATGGTTATGATCGGCGTCGAAATTTAGGTGACAGGAAGACCAAAGCTCGGGATTTGAGTGTGAAATAGCTCTCCAGGGCTTGGAGACTCTTCCCAGTAGTAGAGGGCATTGAGAGGCATTGTGTTGTGAAAGTGCGTCGTCTCGCTCAGGAAGACAAAGAAGAAATATATATGAGAGAATTTCTGGGGGGGGGGCCGATCAATTTCAGGTATTTCTCCTTGGATGTTTGTTCGAAGCATTGTAGTTGCAAACTAGGTCAGTGGTATTGGTCTTCGTAAAATGCGAAATGCTGTAACAGTATTTTATCTTAGCTGTGTTGGCACTTGAGATGGTAGAAAATCATCATACAAAAAGGAAGTATGGCAAGGCGATTTTAGTTGAGCTGTCCAAGTTGACGGTGCCTCTGAATTTGGTGTCAAGTTACTTGTCTGATGACTTTTGAGTCATAACTAGTAATAGCCACACTGTCAGTGTCAGGTTACGGAGGAGTATCGCGCGTACCCTATCATTGTCAGCGTCGGTGCCGCAGTAGTATCAACGTATGCATATGAAGCTATATATGTCATTCAAATTTTGGTGGTCACAGTAAAAGTATGTAGAGTCCAACAAACCTCAAAGGCAACGAGCCCACAAGTGCGACTCTGGCAGATTGGAAACTTGTGTACTGTGAGGACCTTGACATCTAAAAAGTGAACTGAAAGGAATATACTAGATATTCAAGTTAGTGGCGAGAGGGGCGACTGTGACAAACGTTATTGAAGCAAGTCACACCACGGTCAGCAGCCAAACAACTTGAACAGCGGTGAACCACCAAACCACGCGTTCCTCTCGGCCTACTCCCTGTTTCGTGGTTCTCTGAACATGAAACAGACTGGCCTTATTGTAGATTAAAGGTGGGGTAACATCCCAGATCTTCAAGCGTTCCGCGCTAATATAAACCATAGAATCAAAGTGCAGTGGAGAGTTTAAGATAACTGTAGAGGATAGATTGCTTGAAACGATGGGCGTTCGTCTCCGATTCGTCTCTTATACACTTGAAACGCCTCTGGGACTTGGGGATGCTGCAAGATCAAACAGTGCGCGATAAGTATATCATCTAGATACTGTATTGACTGGATGCTAACATAGTTGCGAAGTAGGATTCTCGCTGAAATTCGCTCTCCAATCAGAGGCGATAACCCGGTTCGCGGTTCTAGGGGCTATATCCTGATATATAGTCCTGATGGATGCTCGCAGAAATTGTTTGGAAGTTCTTTACAAAAGTGTCAAACTATCGAAGCTTGTTTGGTGCGAAGGAGAAGCCGCAGTGGCAGCCGCTGCCCTGGATGGTCAGCAAGATTCTCAACATTTACAGAGTTAAATGGGCCGTCGCGTATCTAGCATATCCTTCTCCCACTTGTCATCTAGCCATCACCGTATCATCTTCCACCCCTCATCTCCACGTTCCCCATCGTCTCTCTTCCTCAGCATAACACAGGTTGACTCATTCCCCCCTCTGACTCGTTACCCGGTCACATGCAGTAATGCACTGTACTATAAGCTCAAACGGATAGCAGTGGTATGATATGCATCATAGAGCAATTACATCAGAATTTCTTGAGTAACCCTATCCATAAGCCAGCCAATCGCATGCTCATCCAATATCACTGTGGGCACCTTAATCTGACTCCCGCCAACAACATTGGCCCTAGCCTTCCACTCGCGATAACCACCGAATGTCCCCTGTGAGAGAAGGCGTATAGTGGGTACGCCGAGATACCCAGACGATCTGTAGTGGGCATAAGACGTGTTAATGGAGTACAAGAAATCATCCAAACGGGACATGGCTGATTTGGAATTGACACCTGTCGTTGAGGTAGGTTGCACTGAGAAGGAAACTGCATTTTTGAACTGCATTGACAAACCTAATTCTCCACGTAACTCTATCAGAAATCCATAGGCACGCGGCACTGAACGAAAATCGACAATGACGGTGTATTCAGCAATATTCCCAAGAATGTCTCCGAGGGAGTGAACTGCATCCACTAATTCCTTTTCAGCAACGGATTCTCCTGCAGCTCGCATGACTACACTGTGGAAGCCATTTAGACGCCGGCAAAGAAAATTCGGGGTATTGCCTACTTTCTTCTTGACGAGTATCGGACAATGGGCTGTCCGTCGGTTGGGTTGAAACCAACCACTAAAATGACATCACCGAGCCTATATCTCCAAAGGCCGTCTCTGGTGGTCAAGACTAACTCATAGCGTTTCCCGACTTCGACCTCCCACTGTCGCAAATCAGAGACTTAGTAATGTGCAACACGTACGTGAACATACCGGCTGTTTCAGACCGACGGCACTTTCTGGCGCAGAAACGTCAAGATACTCCAAAATTTCGGCTGCAGCCATACTATAAAGGTTGAGATCCCGCGTGGGGTCGTAAACTGTTGCGAGCCACGCTTCGCTGCTTAACAAACGGAAACTTTGCAGGCTGACTGTATCCCCAATATAGTGACGGGCCTAATCACGATCAGAACTCAGTAAATAGGCGATAGTCATCTTGTGTAAAAGCTTACCTGCGGGACCACTGCAGAAAACCTGCCACTACTATTGGCCACCACAACCTTCAAATTTGGCCAAAGTCTTTTCGCCCAACCCGGCGATGCAGTGTCATTCCCAATGGCTCTCAATTGTTCTGCGCGATATGGGTTAGGAGTAAGATGCCGCTGTCATTTATAATCAGCAGAGTGTCAGATTCCTGTTCTGTAAGAAATACCTGAATACAGTCGTGGTACATGCTTTCAATGTTATCTGACCTAGGTACTTCACCAGTAGCAATCGCATGTATCAACACGCCCCAGTTCTTTTCGACCACACGCATCAAGTCAACAAAAATGGTGCTGAAAATGGTGCTAAATTTTTCAAGTGAGTTGTCTGCAAGGGCAAACAGCGCATGCATCAGAAGGGCTGATTGATGGGAATGTATGAAATAGATAGCAAGCGGAGAGGTGCAGTTTGGGACTGAAGTACAACGAGTGAGTCAGTAAACGAGATGATTGAATGGATGCATACTTTTGGTTTTTTGTAAAGCCGGATCCTGGTCAACGTTCCAATCACGAGACATTCTGACTATTGCGCTGCTCACGAAGCATATAGGAACTCGGTTTATTACCTCGGTTTCACCATCATTGCAGTCCTTCACGATATCCAACACCTCCGAATATCTTAGGTTGAAAATCGCGCAGGAGGTCCCTTCTTCAGCATTTGGGGTGCCACCCCCTATGGACTTGGTATGTAACGAGGCCGACGGATCCTGATGCCTATATTTGAGGAAGAGCTTAGCCGCTCCGCCTCCCGTAGAAGTCCCGGAAGACGAAACGACAAAAGCAGGTATTCCTGGTGCAAGTAAATTCGATACATGCGAAAAGAGCCTTGGAGACCTCATGAAGCGAGTGATGAAAGGCCGGTAGTCCTCGTATGTGGATAAAGGTACTGATTCAGTGAAGGCCTTGCACACGTCAAGAGGTGGCGCATCACTCTCCCCTTCACATACATCTCCTGATGTAAGAGAAGTGGTTTGCTGAAGGGCCGTACGCAAGTTTGAGAGAAGAGGTGCTTCACGAAAATAGACGGTGGCAGAGTTGGTGTTAATGAGATAGCGGAGAATAGTATCGTTTTGATTTCTGAGCGAGGCCGACAACTCCGGCGACAGACATGAGATTATTGGTTTTGCGTCTGATCGAGAGGTAGCCATGGCTGGAGTGTACGCGGACAACCAAGATTCTTATAATACTTGTACACATTGAGGCAGGCGAATAAGTTGACGCTCCAGGCGGTAATTATACCCAAATAATTCCTGCTGCGAGATTAATGGACATTTGCACTAGTATACTCGGGAGCGCAAGAACAATGGTGTGCACACTACGAACACGCAAAGTACTGTTGGAATAGCAACATTTGAGCTTTCTTTTCGGTAGCTTCTTGCGCCAAGTTAGGTACACACCATAATATGTCTCAGGTAGAATGCCTCGACTTCACTGAAAGGACATACAGGATATCACTTATAGGATGTATGTGGGAAGTATCGGGTAATGACCGAGACGAAGGGTTCAAAAAAATGTCACGGAAATTTCACCCGCCAATGGATGATCGATTTCTCACGAGGTCTAAATTTTAAAAGTCACACACATACCTGTCACGCACTGTAAATCACACCCACTTCCCGGCGCACACATCCTATATTACCCTTCAGTAAATCAGAGCATCTACCTGAGATGTATCTTATAGTGTGTATCCAATTTGGTGCATTGTTCGTGTGTATACAAGACTTTCTTTTTCGCTTTAATTCTTGCGCTGCAGCCTGCCAAGTATACCATTCCCGTCGATCTCGCGGCAGGAATTATTCGGGTATGATTACGACTTGAAGCTTGAAGTATCGGCCTATTCGCTTGCCCCAAAGTATAAGCACTGCGAGAATCTTTATGGTCCTTGGTCAATTCAACGATGGCTACCTCTCAATCGGACCCCAAACCAATCATCTCAAGTCTGTCGCCAGAGTTGTTGACCCTGCTCAGAAATCAAAACGATACTATTCTCCGCCATCTCGTTAACACCAACTCTGCCACCGTCTATTTTCGCGAAGCACCTCTTCTTTCAGACTTGCGTACGGCCCTTCAGCCAACAACTTGTCTTATACCAGAGGGTGCATGTCAAGAGGGGAGCGAGGCGCCACCTCTCGATGTGTGCAAGGCCTTCACTGAATCGGTACCTTTATCCACGTATGAGGACTACCGGCCTTTCATCACTCGCTTTATGGAGCCTCCAAGGCTCTTTTCGCATGTATCGAATTTACTTGCGCCAGGAATACCTGCTTTTGTCGTTTCGTCCTCTGGGACTTCTACGGGAGGAGGAGCAGCTAAGCTCTTCCTTAAATATGAGAGCAATCCGGCCTCATTACATGCCATGCCCATGGGATTTAGCATCACGCAAAGCGCTGAACAAAGGAGCTACTGCTCTATCTTTAACCTAAGACATTCTGAGGTTTTGGATGTCGTGAAGGACTGTGATGATGGTGAAACCGAGGTAGTAAGCCGAGTTCCTATATGCTTCGCGAGCAGCGCAATAGTCAGAAGGCTTCGTGGTTGGAATATCGACCAAGATCCGGCTTTACAAAAAACCAAAAGTATGCATCAGTTTAATTATCTCGTCTACTTGCTCATTTATTGCACTTCAGTCCCAAACTATACCTCTCCGCTTGCTATCTATTTCATACATTCCCATCAATCAGCTCTTCTGATGCATGCACTGTTTGCGCTTGTAGATAACTCACTTGAAAAATTTAGCACCATTTTCAGCACCATTTTTGTTGACTTGATGCGTGTGGTCGAAAAGAACTGGGACATTCTGATTCACGCGATTGTTACTGGAGAAGTACCCAGGTCAGATGGCATTGGAAACATGTATGACTGTATCCAGGTATTTCTTACAGAACAGAATTTGGGCGGTTCTACTGATTATGACTGACAGAAGCATCTTATTCCTAATCCACATCGCGCTGAACAATTGAGAGCCGTTGGGAATGATACAACGTCGCCGGGTTGGGCGAAAAGACTTTGGCCAAATCTGAAGGTTGTGGTGGCCAATAGCAGTGGCAGATTTTCTGCAGTGGTCCCTCAGGTAAGAGGCTTTTGCACAAGATGACCATCGCATTCTTACCGAGTTCTAATCATGATCAGGCCCGCCACTACATCGGGGATACAGTCAGCCTACAAAGTTCCGGGCTACTGAGTAGCGAGGGACGGCTTGGAACAGCGTACGACCCCACACGGGATCTCAACCTTTATAGCATGTGCACGGATGATTTCTTGGAGTATCTGGATGTTTCTGCGCCAGAAAATGCCATAAGCTTGAGACAACCAGTACGTTGACCTACATGTTACACTTGCGTTACACATTGTTGAGCCTCTGATTGGTGACAGTGGGAGGTTGAAGTCGGGAAATACTATGAAGTAGTCTTGACCACCAAAGACGGCCTTTGGAGATATAGGATCGGCGATATCCTTTTAGTGGTCGGTTTCAACCCAACCAACGGACAGCCCATTGTCCGATACTCGTCAAGAAGAAAGTAAGCCACTCCCCGATCATATCGTTAAGCATAACACCTAAACGGTTCCCACAGTGTAGTCATGCGAGCTGCAGGAGAATCCGTCGCTGAAAAGGAATTAGTGGATGCAGTTCACTCCCTCGGAGGCATTCTTGGGGATGTTACTGAATACACTACCATTGTTGATTTTCGTTCAGTGCCACGTGCCTACGGTTTTCTGATAGAGCTACGTGGAGAATTAGGTTTGTCGATACAGTTCAAAAATGTGGTTTACTTCTCAAAATAACCTACGTCAATGGCAGGTGTCGACTCTAGATCAGCCATGTCCCGTTTAGATGATTTCTTGTACTCCACCAATACCTCTTATGCCCACTACAGATCGTCTGGGTATCTTGGCATACCCACTATACGCCTCCTCTCACCGGGGACCTTTGGCGGTTACCGTGAGTGGAAGGCTCAAGGCCATGTTCTAGGCAGCGGTCAGATCAAGGTGCCCACAGTAACGTTGGATGAGCATGCCATTGGCTGGCTTATGGATAGGGTCGTTCAAGAAATTCTGCTGTAACTAGTTGTAACTTCTATGATGCATATTCTCTTTTGTTAACAATACTGTATCTCAAACGGTTTACTGGCACCCAGATTCGTTTCACGTTGTTCGCCATGGCAGATGCGTGACTCGTCACTCCCAGAAAAGCCTCTCGCTCATTTTACCAAAAAGTCGGAGCGGTTGGGATACTGGTCAAGACGGACCTGGACCTCAACTTTGTGAACCTTAAGTGAGCTGCCAAATCAGACACTTTCACAAGTTTACTTCCTTCATTCAACGCGGCGGCTGGTGCTACGTAAAGTTGTGACTCAACCCCCATCCACAACACTCCCGTATACACGATTTAGCATGCTCCCAGGGCGCAGTAGCTCTGCAAAAGTTTGGTGTAAGGAATGAATGATAAATAAGATCAAATCAGTATGATTTGGTACACTGAGTGGCGATTAATGGTAAGTATGAGGCGTGTCGTTAAGTAGGACGTTTACTATGTACTATCAAGTGAATGAATATACAAGGTAGGTATGAATTCGGTTTGAATGATGCGAGGAGACTTTTCCGTGACGCAACTTCTTTCGTGCTTGAATTACAAGGAGTGTATAGTTAGAAAATTACACTGGCAAGTGGGTCAATGATAGGTATGTAGTGGAGAACAAATACCACCATCAAGGCATGTCAGGACTGCCTATTAGCTATTACAGGAGCACCACCTGTGGTGTTGAGCCTTCCTTCGTCATAATATCTTCGTTAAGCTTTGCGAATGCGATTTCGAAATCTTCAATTATATCGTCTGAGGTGAAATATAGGAGATTATAACAAAGAATGGCCCAATAATGGCATACCTATATGTTCAGTTCCGACGCTGACGCGAAATATGTCGGAGGTAACACCGCCGGCGAGACGTTCTTCATCATCCAGTGTATCACGGGTAATGGAAGCTGGGTGAACAATCAGTGAGTGGACGCCTCCAACATTTGCGAGCAATGTGTGAAGTTTCAAGTTGTCCATGACATCTTCACCTCTCCCATCCTTGACACCAAAACTTAGGACACAGCCGAAGCCTTTAAACAAGCGCTTCGCAGTTTCGTGGGATTCATGTGAGGGCAAACCAGGATATGAGACCCAAGCAACCATGGGGTGGGCATCTAGATAGCGCGCCAGTGCCATCGTGTTTGAAAGATGCCGTTCGACGCGGAGAGACAGAGTTTCCACTGATAAAATTCAGAGATGGTTCGCCGAATATGTAATTTGGAACTCACATCCTTGAAGGAGCAGCCAAGCACTTTGCGGTGTCATGCAAGCGCCTAGTTTGCGTAGAATATCGAGTCTAACCATCATCGCAAAAGCTCTTTCTTTATACGTCTATATCCGATTATAAGAGAAGCAGTTCTAGATACTAGAGACAAACTTACTTCATAAAAAGTACGGCCAACTAGAATATAGAAGCTACGTGGTCTGAATTATCGAATACAAACGAGGATGTCTGATAGATAGGTACTGCTTTGGCATTCGTTGCAGGATCTTTATACGGGGCGCCACCATGTATCTTAAAGTCGTATAAGACAGAATGGGAAGGCGGGAATAATCGAAAAACATACTTGGAGGGTTTTGAAGCGAAGTTTCCTGTCCTTTAACGGGTAGAGTTCAGCAAGCTTATCTGATTTCACGTTGTATTCCATTTTTTCGAGGGTGAATATCTAGTGGGACTAACACCATCATGTGAATATATAGCAAGGTATAGCAAATATCTTCATATATTCCCAATGGGCCTACATGAGCGGGTGGACTGCAGGGGTGATCTGGAACCGATGTGCTCGCTCATTGTCTTGTTCAACATGGAATGGGAAGTGATATGAATGGTGTCCCGTGTGCCGAAAGTCTTCCAGCAAGTGACTTACAGTTCGGTGGCGAGTACGCAAACTCTACTCACCGTCATGAAGCTCTTCCCTGCTCTTCCACACCTGTCGCTCTTCTGATAAGTATTTCTGTCTTCACATGATACATTTGACTCTTGTGCCCGGTTTCGTCAGTCTGTTGGTCCGTCAGTCCTTAGATTTTTACTGTAGTGTTTGCCTGGGCTACTGTCTGCGGCGAGATATCGTTGTAAATTGGTATAGATGAGGGATACAACGCGCGAGGTCTGTCCGAAACCCGAGGCTGTCGAACAACAATTGATATTACGTCAGATCATATGCTGGCCAACCTTAATTATAAGCAAGCTGTCCTTATTATTAACCAACACATTCGTCTTTCTGTCCTCAATGACTTGGTGCGCATCCCGCTTATACTGATACCATGCCTACTTCATTGGCTTGAGTGCAACTGGGATGTCCCTATACTCATGCTATATAACCCTATTGAGTTCAGCAACCTTGGCATGTAACCCAACCCACTCATATGCAGTTTTTTTTGAACGTTCCTAGCAGGATTAATTCCTCATAGATTACTTTTGACACAGTGGATTAATCCGAGTGGAGTAAATCACGATAAATCTAGGATTGCTGCCATTTGCGAAACTTAGGACAATTTCCTAATGCTTCATTCACTAGCATGCTTGTTTTGTGCCATGGTTCGTAATGGGAAGTCATTTCTCAGTTGACGTGCGAAGGGATGACGGATTCATATCCACATTTTTGGTTTTGCGTCCTGATCCGATATACATATCTGGTGCGAACAATCTCGCCATACAATATTACTGTGTGGTTAATTAACTTAGAGTAAAGACTATACCCTATAAAAAGAGACGGTGGCGAGATTCGACGCTTCCTCATAATGGCAGATCCATCTACTCCACCCCTCATTCACCGTGGGTTTGGGACAAAACCTAATTTCAATGGAACACGCAGCCCTAGATTCAAGCTAACTACGCAAATTTCACCTCCGCCTATGGATCCCAAACTTCCCACATCATCCTGCAGCCCAAATATGACGAATGTCAACGTAAGCCGCGTGTTTCTCCCACTGTCAGGAGTTGATATTAATCCTCCCATCTTGTGGATCATACAGTATCCTTGGCCGCAAGAGATAACCGGCCTTGAACGTATTGCACTATCTGCCAAAGGAGATTTGCAACGAGTCTTGAGGTATGCATTCCATGCCCCATCACCACTGCTCACCCGAAACTTGTTTACTTAGCGCATTCTTCGCCTGTCCTATAACCGTCGCCACCGTCCATTCAAACACATTCTACCACCATACATCCCATCAACCTGCTGTCCCTATCTGCCTACCCAACCCATCCGCTATTGCAACAGCATCACCCAGCCGTCCCCTCATCCAGAAACGTCAAGTGCACCTCCAGTGTGCTGGCAAGACTGTCTGCACCGCAACATCCACCGTCCGAATAACCTCGCCCACATGTGCACACCTCTTTCTCGAGGAAAAGTACGCCATCGGGCAGATGTTTGTCCGCATGGGGAAAGTCCCTGAGTTTGAGCTTATCTCTGTGGGACTTGGACCCGTCTTGGATACCAGTGCCCCTACCATCGAAAAAGCCGCACTCAAACGGAGTCTTAGGGATAAACAATTGTGGAGGAAGTACAAACTGTACACCGCAGACTTCGAGTGCGACATCGTCGAGGTCTTCCCCTCGCGTGAAATGTTCGTCGCTGGCCAGAAATGGCTAAACGTAGCACAGGACTGGGGAGCCAAGTGGTTTGGTACCTTCGTGAAGGAGGTGTATCTCCCCCAGCCCAGTCTACGACCTGAAACTCTCCTGATCCTATTCCTTGGATCCGGTTTCCTCCTTATGCTCACGTACGAGCTGTCTGGATTTTTCACAGGACATTCTCTCCACTGCTCTAGCTTGTGATCCAAACATGAAAGAAGTTATGTCGTGGAAAACCTACCTTCTATATTCAGTCACTTGATAGCCAGTACATGTACGTCCTGCTTAGAAGTGATTTCTTCCTCTAGAAATTATACTTATCTTTAAACACCGCTCATTATACCGAATCATAGCGATTTCCTCGATCTTATAATTATTTGTCATTGGTTCCTTACACTAAACTTTTGCAGCACTGGCCAGCGCGTTGGGACGGAACTTGTGAGAGCGTCTGATTTGGACAGGTTCACTTAACGTTCACAAGTTCGAGGTCCAGGGAAGTCTATCTGGACCCATCTCTCAACCAACCCGACATTTCAAGTTTGAAACTCGCACAATGAGAGAGAGCCTTTTCCGGGAGTGACGGTCACCCATTTAATTAAGCCATTTGTGTGATAGACAGTACTGATGAAAAATGAGAATATGCATCACAGAAGTTACAGTAGGATTTCGTGAACAATCCTATCCATAAGCCAGCAAATGGCACGTTCATCCAACATCACTGTAGGCACCTTGACCTGACCAGTACCTAGAACATTGCCCTGAGCCTTCCACTCTCGATAACTGCTAAAAGTCCCTGGTGAGAGGAGGCGTATAGTGGGTACGTCAAGACATCGAGATGACCTATATTGGGCATAGGAACGGTTAATGGAGTGCAAATATTCATCCAAACGGGACATGGTCGATGTGGAATTGACACCTGTCGTTGGGGTAGGTTATGCTGGGAAGGAAACCACATTTAAACTGGATCAACAAACCTAGCTCTCCATGTAGCTCTATCAGAAATCCGTAGGCGGGCGGCGTTCGGCGATAATCGACAATGATGGTGTATTCAGTAACATCCCCAAGAATATTCCCGAGGGAGTGAATTGCATCCACTAATTCCCTTTCAGTAACGGATTCCCCTGCAGCTCGCATGACTACACTGTGGAAGCCGTTTAAATGTTATGCTCAACAATATGATCGGGAGTGGGGCTTACTTTCTTCTTGACGAGTATCGGACAATGGGCTGTCCGTTGGTTGGGTTGAAACCGACCACTAAAAGGATATCGCCGATCCTATATCTCCAAAGGCCGTCTTTGGTGGTCAAGACTACCTCATAGTATTTCCCGACTTTAACCTCCCACTGTCACCAATCAGAGGCTCAGCAATGTGTAGCGCAAGTGCAACATGTAAGTCAACGTACTGGCTGTCTCAAGCTTATAGCACTTTCTGGTGCAGATATATCCAGATACTCCAAGAAAACATCTGTACACATGCTATAAAGGTTGAGATCTCGTGTGGGGTCATAAGCTATCCCAAACCGCCCCTCACTACTCGCCAGAGCGGAACTTTGTAGGCTGACTGTATCCCCGATGTAGTGGCGGGCCTGATCATGATTAGAACTCGGTAAGAATGCGATGGTCATCTTGTGCAAAAGCCTCTTACCTGAGGGACCACTGCAGAAAATCTGCCACTACTATTGGCCACCACAACCTTCAAATTTGGCCAAAGTCTTTTCGCCCAACCCGGCGACGTTGTGTCATTCCCAATAACTCTTAATTGTTCTGCGCGATGTGGATTAGGAATGAGATGCCGCTGCCATTTATAATCAGCAGGGTGCCAGATTTCCGTTCCGTAAAAAATACCTGAATACAGCCGTAGTACATGCTTTCAATACTATCTGACCTGGGTACTTCACCAGTAGCAATCGCATGTATCAGTATGTCCCAGTTCTTTTCGACTACGCGCATCAAGTCAACAAACATGGTGCTGAAAATGGTGTTGAATTTTCTAAGTGAGTTGTCTGCAAGGGCAAACAGCGCATGCATCAGAAGAGTTGCTTGACGGGAATGTATGAAGTAGATAGCAAGCGGAGAGGTGCAGTCTGGGACTGAAGTGCAATGGATCAGCGAGTAGACGAGATCACTGAGTTGATGCATACTTTTGGTTTTTTGTAAGGCTGGATCCTGGTCGATATTCCAACCACGAAGCCTCCTGAATATTGCACTGCTCGCGAAGCATATAGGAACTTGGTTTACTACCTCGGTTTCACCATCGTTACGGTCCTTCACTACGTCCAACACCTCGGAATATCTTAGGCTAAAGATAGCGCAGTAAGTCCCTTCTTCAGCGTTTCCCATCATGCTAACTCCCGTGGGCTTAGTATGCAATGAGGTCGGAGGGGGGTGCTCATATTTGAGGAAGAGCTTAGTCGCCCCACCTCCTGTAGAAGTCCCAGACGAGGAGACAACAAAGGCAGGTATTCCTGGCGCAAGTAAATTCGATACATCCGAAAAGAGCCTTGGAGACTTCATAAAGCGAGCGATGAAAGGCCGGTAGTCCTCGTATGTGGATAAAGGTACCAATTCAGCGAAGGCCTTGTGTACATCGAGAGGTGGTGTATTGCTCCCCTCTTCGTATGCATCCCCTCGTGTAAAATAGGTGGTCTGCTGAAGGAGCGCCCGCAAGTCTGAGAGAAGAGGTGCTTCGCGAAAATACACAGTGGCAGAGTTGGTGTTGATAAGATGGCGGAGAATAGTACCTGTTTGATTTCTGAGTAAGGTCAACAACTCTGGCGATAGGCTTGAGGTTATTTGTTTTGCGTCCGATATAGAAGTAGCCATCGCTAGATTGTTTATGGACAAGGATTTTCGCAGCACTTAAGCCTTAAAGCGAGCGAATAAGTTGATACCTCAAGTAGTAATCATACCTAAATAATTACTGCCGCGAGATCAACGGAGATTTGCACTGGTCTACTCGGCAGCGTAATTACATAAAGCGAAAAGGACAGTGGGGTGCATCCATGAACACGCGAAGTACTGTTAAAGTTTGAGCTTTCTTTTTTCTGTGACCTTATGCACCAAATTAGACACATACCATAACATGCATCTCAGGTAGAAGCTCCGATTTTACCGATGGTTAATGGTAGGGGGACTGTAGGGCAATAACTAGAACAAAAGGTTTAGAACTCAAAATGTCACCGCTCGCGATATGAAAATTAACATCACGACATGTCACTACGACAGGTTGCCTTCTGGGCCAAAAAAACACGCTCATTCCTCCTGCACGAATGAATGAGATACTGTCCAATTTCGGCTTATTCTAAGGAAGTCGGATAGTCGATCAGATGTTCACCGTATTCTAAACCCCCTTCATTCGGCGATCTTGGAGCAGGTAACGGAGATGTTGTAGGCGTTTTGGTGTTGGTGAAGACTTGGATAAGAGATGGCTAGGCGAGGGCGATGCCAAGGTTGCGGAGTGGTCAATAGTATTATTATTATTATATGCGGAATGGGACAAACCAGATGACAGCGAGACCAAAGCTTTTGCTACGGTGGATATGTACTCAGAGAGCTCAGTGGGTTCCTCCATCGAGCGCCACGCAACGCACTTGAGTATGGGGTTCCATGTGGTGTCACTCAATCATGGTGACGTATAAAGGTGGAGTAGATATTTTTATTGTCGTGGGGGAAGTACCAGCTGCATCGAACCTTGCCATCGTCTCTTTTTATAGGGTATATTAAACAGTGAGGTCGTTTGCACTAGATTTGTATTGCGGATCTGGACACAATCTTAAAAATGTGGATACGAACCTACCAACCCCTTCGCGTCATCGCGTCAATCGAGAAATAACCACAAAACAAGCACGAAACATTACTTGTATATGGAACTCCTGAGGTTCCACAAATGGTAGCGGTCCTAGATTTATTGTGATTTGATTAGCTACCCCACTTGGATTAATCCACTGCTGGAAGTGCAGTGAGTTTGCAGTGAGTACATGTTAGGCGTTCAAAAATCCGTCGCATGAGTGGTTACATGCCAAGGTTGCTAAATTCAATACAATGCGGCATGAGTATAGGGACGTTCCAGTTGCCTTCAAGTCAATGAAATCGGCATGGTATCACTACGAATGTAGACAAATGTCAAATGTATTAGTTAAGGTTAGTCGGCACAAAATATGTCAGACCTGTTTTACAGTCTGAGCCAAGTTTAACCGGGGCCTTACGGATATGAAGGAAGTTAACGGCAACTGAACTCGTAGGACTGACGTCCTGGAAGGTCGGAGGGAAGTTAAATGTGATGGCAGAATGTATCAGAAGAGTGACAGGTGCAGAAGGGCTCCATGACAGTGAGTATCAGAGTAGAACATGTAGTCTTGTACTGTACCGTTTCGCTCAATCATGGCGAAACGGCAGGCGGGCGGAACACTGTTTGGCGCCAAAATTCCCTTATTCGGTCATCAACTTCGGTTTCAAACTTCAAATCAGACTATTCAACTTTTTCAAGCAATATGGAGAGATCTGTGATGGTACAGTACAACTCGCGACCGAACTGGCAGACTTTTGGTACACCTTTCACATCGGTTCCCATTCCTGTTGGACAAGACAATGAGCGAGCACATCGGTTCCACTTCGCCCCCACAGTCTACCCGCCCACGTTGGCCCATTGGGAATATATGAAGATATTTGCTATAGTCATTGTTATATATTCACATGGTGTTGGTCCAACTGGATATTCGCCCTCGAAAAAATGGAGTGCAACGTGAAATCGGATAAACTTGCCGAACTCTACCCGTTAAAGGACAGGAAACTTCGCTTCGAAACCCTCCAGGTATATTTTTCAATTATTCTCGCCTGCATGTTCTGTCTTATACGACTTGAAGATACATGGTGGCGCCCCGTATAAAGATCCTGCAACGAATGCCAAGGCTGTACCTATCTATCAGACATCATCCTTCGTGTTCGATAATTCAGACCACGTAGCTTCCATATTCAACACCGGAGGACCGAATGTCTACTCGTATGTGTGTCAATGTCGTGCTTCAAAAAAAACTTCCTTACTTGAACTTTATTCTTAGGCGAATCGCTAATCCCACTGTCGATATCTTTGAGAAACGAGTTGCAGCGCTGGAGGGAGGGGTTGCAGCTGTTGCAGCTGCATCTGGACAGGCCGCAACGTTCATGGCTTTATGTTGTCTTGCGAGATCTGGAGACAATATTGTATGTGAGTGCGGTTAGTTTTGTGACAGCACTCAGATAATTGAAAGCGATTTAGCATCTTCGTACATCTTCAGTGGTACTCACAATCAATTAGCGCATCTCTTCGAACGCTGCGGGATCATAGCTAGATTTGCCACAGGGATCAGCCTGGAATCCATGGAAGCTCTCATCGATGATAAAACTCGAGCAATTTATTGCGAGATCATTGGTAATCCCAAATATAGCGTCCCAGACATTCCCGTGCTAGCAGAAATTGCGCACCGCCACGGGATACCCCTTGTCGTTGATAACACATTCGGTGCCTGTGGGACTATCGCCAGGCCATTGGACCTAGGAGCGGATATAGTTGTTGAATCTGCAACGAAGGTAAGAGTGTTCCCATTGTATTTGAAATCGGCACCTAACCCTTACGCAGTGGATTGGAGGACATGGCACAACCGTTGGTGGTGTTATTGTGGACGGCGGCCGGTTCGACTGGGCCAAATCCACCAAGTATCCTACTTTCACGGAAGTCATAAAACCGAAGAAGGTGGAAGGGCAAACTGCCAAAGATCTCGTCGGTCGTACCTTTTACGAAGTAAGTTGTACCTAGCATCTAGAACTGCTTCTTTTATAATTGGATATAGACGTATAAGGAAAAAGCTTTTGCGATGAAGGTTAGATTAGATATTCTGCGCGAACTAGGCGCTTGCATGACACCACAAAGTGCTTGGCTGCTCCTTCAAGGATGTGAGTTCCAATTTACATCTTCGAAGAAAACACCTCTGAATTTTATCAGTGGAAACCCTGTCTCTCCGCGTCGAACGACATCTTTCAAACACGATGGCATTGGCGCGCTATCTGGATGCCCACCCCATGGTTGCTTGGGTTTCCTATCCTGGCTTGCCCTCGCATGAGTCTCATGAAACTGCAAAGCGTCTGCTTAAAGGCTTCGGCTGTGTCCTAAGTTTTGGTGTCAAGGGTGGGAGAGGCGAAGATGTCATGGACAACTTGAAACTTCACACAGTGCTCGCAAATGTCGGAGACGTCCACTCACTGATTATTCGCCCAGCTTCAATTACCCGTGATACATTGGACGATGAAGAACGTCTCGCCGGCGGTGTTACCTCTGACATGCTTCGCGTCAGCGTTGGAACTGAACATATAGGTATACTTTCATTGACCATGCTTTATCATGATCTCATGTGTTTTATCCCAGACGATATAATTGAAGATTTTGAGATCGCGTTCGCAAAGCTCGACAAGGACATTATCACAAAAGGATGTTCAATGCCATAAGTGGCGCTCCCGCAATAGTTAATAGGCAGTTCTGACAGCCATGACGGTGGAATTGGTACCCATTATTGACCCACATGTATATTTTCAACTACAAAAACATGATGTAATGAGGTCATCCATGCTTATTATCTGTCCTCCAGGGAGAACTAGACTCGTGGTCAGCCGTTGTATGTGGTTATTGTATTCGGATAGGTGATCGAGCTCAGGGCCGGGCAAAGAAGAGAGGGGTGCATACACTGTGTTCTGGAGCCTGAGGTCACAGAAAAAGAAGCTCGACACCGTCACTCAGTGAGCATGAGGTTGAGAAAGAAAATGAATATCTAGAATCTCCATATAATCCTCCAAATGCAGCTCCGTCTCCTCCACTTCCTCCATCTTATGAGACGACAACGACCGATGCAGGAGGTACGTCGACGGGACCGTTGTGCCACATCCAATTTCAAGCGAATAGCGTTCAGAATAGATGCTAATGTGCGGAAGTGGACTTGCCAGTGAGATAGTGTTTAGTCCTCCATTCTAAAATTGAACAATTCAGGCCTGATCAACCCACTCCAGTATGCTGCATTAGGACGTATCTCCTTGAGGTTTATCATCATGGTGGAGGCGTCTGGTAGTATTTTCAATTCTTCCGAAGAAACAGCCCCAGTTAGTTGGCACTATGACAAGGTAAGGACGTTTCTTGACAGAGGTAGAAATACTACTTTGGTACTACCACCAGGACTCGGAAGTCTAAGTGACTAGTACATGTGCATGCTAGCGCACGCATTGCGTGGTATTGTGAAGGGTGCATTGTGAATGTACGAGTGAGGCGGCTTTCGCCTGTCACTAGCCAGTCGACATAGAGTTTGTACTCAGAGTGATGGGACACACAACGGCAACAGGCAGCTTGAAATAAAATTAGGAAAACTAGACAGTACTGTTACAAAAGTAGGATATGCGTCATAGGAGAAGTTACAGTAGAATTTCTTGAATAACCCTCTCCATAAGCCAGCAAATGGCATGTTCATCCGACGTTACTGAGGGCACCTTGATCGGACCACTGCCTAGAACATTGCCCTGAGCCTTCCACTCTCGATAACTGCCAAAAGTCCCCGGTGAGAGGAGGCGTATAGTGGGTACGCCAATATGCCCAGACGATCTGTAGTGGGCATAACTAGTGTTAATAGAATGCAAGAAATCATCCAAACGAGACATGGCCGATCTAGAATTGACACCTGCCGTTGAAGGAGGTTATGCTGAGAAGTAAACCGTACTTAAAGTGGATCAACAAACCTGGTTCTCCACGTAGCTCTACCAGGAATCCGTAGGCACGCGGCGTTTGACGATAATCGACAACGATAGTGTATTCAGCAACATCCCCAAGAATATCTCTGATGGAGTGAACAGCATCCGATAATTCCTTTTCAGCGACGGATTCTCCTGCAGCTCGCATGGACACACTGTGAAAGTCATTTAGATGCTACGCCCACAAGGAAAACTGGGGGCATTGCTTACTTTCTTCTTGACGAGTATCGGACGATAGGCTGTCCGTCCGTTGGGCTGAAGCCAACTATTAAAAGGATATCGCCGAGTCTATATCGCCAGAGGCCGTCTCTAGTGGTCATAACTAGCTCATAGTATTTCCCGACCTCAACCTCCCACTGTCGCAAATCAGGGACTGAACGATGTACAACATGGAGGGCAACATACCGGTTGTTTCAAGTTTACGGTACTTTCTGGTGCAGAAACATCAAGATATTCAAAATATTCCCTCGTAGTCATGTTGTAAAGGTTGAGATCTCGCGTAGGGTCGTAAGGTGTTCCAAACCACGCCTCGCTGCTCGCCAGACGAGAACTTTGGAGGATAACTGTATCCCCAATATAGTGACGGACCTGATTATGACCAGAACACAGTTAATAGGGGATACTCGTCTTGTGTAAAAACCTCTTACCTGCGGGACCACTGCAGAAAGTCTGCCACTGCTGTTGGCCACCACAACCTTCAAATTTGGCCACAGTTTTTTTGCCCAACCCGGACTCGACGTTGCGTCATTCCCAATGGCTCTCAATTGTTCTGCGCGATGGTGGTTAGGAGTAAAATGCCGCTGTCAATTGTAATCAGCAGTGCGTGAGTCCTGTTCTGTCAGAAATACCTGAATGCAGTCGTAGTACATGCTTTCAATACCCTCAGACCTAGGTACTTCACCCGTAGCAATCACATGTATTAACATGTCCCAGTTCTTTTCGACCACACGCATCAAGTCAACAAAAGTGGTGCTGAAAATGGTGCTAAATTTTTCAAGTGAGTTGTCTGTAAGCGCAAAAAGCGCATGCATCAGAAGTGATGATTGATGGGAATGTATGAAATAGACAGCAAGAGGAGAGGTGCAGTTTGGAACTGAAGTGCAATGAATGAGCGAATAGTCAAGATAATTAAATTGTTGCATACTTTTAGTTTGTTGTAAAGCCGGATCCTGGTCGATGTTCCAACCACGAGACAGTCTGATCATTGCAGTGCTCACGAAGCATATAGGGATTTGGTTTACTGTCTCTGATTCACCACCGTCGCGATTCTTTACGACATCCAGAACCTCGGAATATCTTAGGTTAAAAATGGCGCAGTAAGTCCCTTCTTCACAGTTTGGTAACATATTGACATCTAGAGGCTTGGTATATGAGGCTGGAAGAGGGCGATTATATTTGAGGAAGAGCTTAGCCGCTCCAGAAGTCCCAGATGACGAGACTATAAAGGCAGGTATCCCTGGCGCAAGCAAATTCGATACATCCGAAAGGAGCCTTGGAGACTTCAGGAAGCGAGTGATGAAAGGCTGGTAGTCTTCGTATGTGGATAAAGGCACTAATTCTGTGAAGGCCTTGCATACATCAAGAGGTGCCACATCGCTTCCTTCGTCCCATAAATCTCCTGGCGTAAGACAAGTGGGCTGCTGAAGGGCTGTACGCAATTCCGAGAGAAGGGGTGCTTCGCGAAAATAGGCGGTGGCGGAATTGCTGTTAATGAGATAGCGGAGTATAGTCTCCGTTTGACTTCTGAGCACCGTCGACAACTCCGGTGACAGACTTGAGATTATTGGTTTGGGGTCGGACTGAGAGGTAGCCATGGCTGAATTGTCCATGGACAACAAGAATTCTCGTAATAACTTATACCTTAAGGCAAGCGAATAGGTCGATAGTACTTCAAGCAGTAATCATACCCAAATAATTCCCGCAGCGAGATCAACGGAAATTTGTACTGTCCAGCTCGCTGTCCTTTTCGCTTTAATTCATGCGCTGCCGAGTATACCGCACGAACACGCAAAGTACTGATGAGAATAGCAAATTTGAGCTTTCTGTTTTCTGTGGCATTCATGCACCAAATTGAGTACACACCATAATATATATCTCAGGTAGAACGTCCGATTTTACTGGAGGTTAACATGTGATGCAGGTGGGTGGACCGTTGGACAGTGACTAGTTGACTGGCCATGGAAAAAGTTAAAATGTCACCGATATTAACGTCACGACCTGCCACGACCAACAGTTTGCGTTGGTCAAAATATCGCGCGGAATAAATGAGATACTGTCAGGCTCAATCTTAGAAAGTCGGATATTGTCGATCAGATGTTCTCCTTATTCTGAAACCCTTCGTCCCTAACCTAGGGTTTTGCCAAAATCTCCTTGACCAGTCTCGGGCTTTTAAATGCACACTGGCACTGCTCATCTTCTCCGTTCTGCTCTCTCCCCACTGTGATCCTCAAGCACACCAGGGCTCGTTCCTTCTGAACTAGACGACAAACCCGTTCTCCATCAGGGTCTTGTACACGCGATGCGCCCTTACTGTCCTTGCTGGAGGTCGGCGCCGACACGAGGTTCGCGTCGTTCACTCCAAACAGCTGCCGATTCAGATGGCCGGAATGGAAGCGAGGTCAGAAAGAAGGGCGGTGCGCGTGGCGAGGGTGGCGATCTTGGAGCGGGTGGATGCAAGGAAGGTGGTATAGAGAGCGGAGAGGGCGAGCACGGCGGCGGGGATGGAGATGTTGTGGGTGCTTTGGTGTTGGTAAGGGCTTGGATAGAAGGTAGCTGGGCGGGGGTGATGCTAAGGTTGCGGGGTGGTTAGTGGTTTTATTATTATTATATGGGGAATGGGACAAACCGGATGGTGGCGAGACCGAAGCTTTTATCGAGGGTTTGTATGGTAACGAGGTTAGCAAGGTCCTTGTTGAAATCTGAGGGTGGCGGCACTGTCGTGCTCATCAGCTAACCGAGGCTCCTCTCACAGCCTGGTGGATACGTATCCAGAGACTTAGAGCTCAGCGGGATAAGCGAGGTAATGCACAGTACACGGACGTACCTCCTGCATGTGCCACGTAACGCACTTGACATCCTGGCTATGTCGAGGCGCGCTAATCCATTACATTAAGGCGGAGCACGAGGCGAGCAGCGGTCGTGAGGTTCCAAGCGATGCTCCAGGTCCACTCCTTGTGCCTTGGGAATGTGCAGATCAGCTGGACATAAAGGCGCAAATTTTGAGAAAGACCCGTTTTGGCGCTGACGTCACAGAGCTTGTTAATATCGAAGTATGCATATGACGCTATGTCACTCTTGAATCATGCCATGGCCCAGTGGCCATAGTAAAAGTATGTAGAGTCCAACAAACCTCGAAGGCAACGGGCCTACAAGGGCGACTCAGATTGGAAACTTTGTGGACTGTAAGGACTTAATATCCAAGAAGAGAGTAAACAAGAATTCACCGGATATTAGTGGTGAGAGGAGCAACTCAAGTCACCAGTGACCGTGCCTTAGATAGCAAGTGGAGAGGTGCAGTTTGGGACTGAAGTGCAATGAGTCAGTGAGTAGACGAGATAATTGAACTGATGCATACTTTTAGTAGTTTTTTGTAACGCTGGATCCTGGTCGATATCCCAACCACGAGACAGTCTAGCTATTGCACTGTTCACGACGCATATAGGAACTCGGTTTACTGTCTCGGTTTCACCAAAGTTGTCACACCATTCACGATATCCAAAACTTCAGAATATTTTAGGTTAATGATTGCTCTTCAGCGTTTGGAATACCACACTCTATGGACCTACTCGGCGTGGTATCACCACGAATGTGTTGGTCGGTACGAGATCTGACGTAATATAAGCATCAGGCCTTTTTTCGGACACAGTCTGACCGGGACCTTACGGATATGAAGGAAGTTAACGGCAACTGAACTCGTAGGACTGACGGCCTGGAAGGTCGGGGGGAAGTTAAATGTGATGACAGAAATGTATCAGAAGAGCGACAGGTGCAGAAGGGCTCCATGACAGTGAGCATAACTTGTAGTCTCGTACTTTGCTTGTATGTACCATTTCGCTCAATAGTGAGACGGAAGGCGGCTGAGCCTAGTCTCGTACCCATCCGTTTTAGGGCATGACCCCGTGAGAACTGTTTTTTTTTGTTGTGGAGGAGATCAAAAAATTCTCACAAGCAAACACCATATACGGATGGGAACGAGACTATGGAGAGGTGACAGGTAGTACTTGCAACCGAACTGGCAGACTTTCGGTACACCTTTTACATCGCTTCCCATTCCTGTTGGACAAGACAATGAGCGAGCACATCGGTTCCAGATCACCCCTGCAGTCTACTACTCACCCGCGTTGGCCGCTTGGAAATGAATATATCAGGATATTTGCTATAGTCTTTGCTATATATTCAAATGGTAGTGTTGGTCCAACTGGATATTCGCCCCCCAAAAAATGGAATACAACGTGAAATCAGATAAGCTCGCTGAACTTTACCCGTTAAAAGACAGGAAACTTCGCTTCGAAACCCTCCAGGTATGTTCTTCGATTATTGCCACCCGTTTATTCTGCCTTATACGACTTTAAGATACACGGCGGCGCCCCACACAAAGATCCTGCAACAAATGCCAAAGCAGTACCTATCTATCGGACCACCTCATTCGTATTCGAAAATTCAGATCACATAGCTTCCGTATTCCAAACTGGGGTACCGAATGTCTACTCGTATGTGTACCAACAAGTTCACGCTTCAAAAGATTTTCCTCACTTGAACTATATTCGTAGGCGAATGGCTAATCCCACTGTCGACATCTTTGAGAAACGAGTCGCAGCACTGGAAGGAGGTGTTGCAGCTGTTGCAGCTGCATCTGGGCAGGCCGCGTCGTTCATGGCTCTGTCTTGCCTAGCGAGATCGGGAGACAACATCGTATGTAAGTACGGTTGGTTTTATGACAGTTGTTTAGATAATTGAAAGCGATTTAGCATCTTCGTATATTTTCACTGGTACTCACAGTCAATTAGAATATCTCTTCGAACGCTACGGGATCATAGCCAGATTCGCCCCAAAGGTCAACCTGGAGTTAATGGAAGCTCTCATCGATGATAGAACTCGAGCAATCTATTGCGAGATCATTAGTAATCCCGGATACATTGTCCCAGACATTCCCCTACTAGCGGAAATTGCGCACCGCCACGGGATACCCCTTGTTGTTGATAACACTTTTGGTGCCTGCGGGGCTATTGCCAGGCCATTGGACCTAGGAGCAGATATAGTTGTTGAATCTGCAACGAAGGTAAGGATGTTTCTGGCATTCATACTTGAGATCAGCATCTTACCATACGATCAGTGGATTGGAGGACATGGCACAACCATTGGTGGTGTTATTGTGGACGGAGGTCGGTTCGACTGGGCCAAATCCACCAAGTTTCCTATTTTCACGAAAGTCATAAAATCGAAGAAGATGGAAGGGCAATTTGCCAAGGATCTCGTCGGCCGTACTTTTTATGAAGTAAGTTTGCCTCTAGCATCTAGAACTGCTGCTCTTATAATCGGATATAGACGTATAAAGAAAAGGCTTTTGCGATGAAGGTCAGATTTGATATTCTGCGCGATGTAGGCGCTTGCATGACGCCGGAATGTGCTTGGATGCTCCTTCAAGGATGTGGGTTATAATTTCCATATTCGAAGAAAATCCTCTGAGTTTGCAACAGTGGAAACCCTCTCTCTCCGTGTCGAACGGCATCTTTCAAACACGATGGCAGTGGCGCGCTATCTAGATGCCCACCCCATGGTTGCTTGGGTTTCCTATCCTGGCTTGCCCTCGCATGAGTCTCATGAAACTGCAAAGCGTCTGCTGAAAGGCTTCGGTTGTGTGTTAGGTTTTGGTGTCAAAGGTGGGAGAAGCGAAGACCTCATGAGCAACTTGAAACTTCATTCAGTGCTCGTAAATGTTGGAGACGTGCACTCACTGATCATACACCCGGCTTCTATTACCCGTCACACACTGGATGATGAAGAACGTCTCGCTGGCGGTATTACCCCTGACATGCTTCGTGTTAGCGTCGGAACTGAACATATAGGTATGCCCTATATTGACCATTCTTTATTATCATCTTATGTGTTTCACCCCAGACGATATAATTGAAGATTTCGAAATCGCGTTCGCAAAGCTCAACGAAGACATCAAAAAAGAATGTTCAACACCACAGGTGGTACTCCTGTAATAGCTAATAGGCAGTTCTGACATGCCTTGATGGTGGTATTTGTTCCCCACCACATGCCCATTATTGACCCGTTTGTAAACCTACAACTATAAAAACATTATTATTATTATTATTATTGAATCATATTAACGTGCGGCGGGCGCAAAGCGCCCAAGGTGCACGGTGTCTACAGATGAG
>JABCKU010000208.1:0-24590 GCA_018221655.1 Myochromella boudieri | reverse complement strand
CTCAAAAAGCGAATTTATTAACTTGAAAGGTATAAAGAATACCATAATACAAGCCTTGTGGGCCCACAGGTAATATTGATTCATTCAGAAATTCCAGGATGGTCCCAGACATGACACCAGAGCCTGACATTCATGCAGTGTTAGGATTACGCACAAGTCTGTGACGGAGTACTGACATTAATTAAGCTTACTGGCCTCGGTGGATCATACATACTGATCGTTCTAGTAGTTTGAACTCTGTAATTAAGTCGCTAAAAGCGTGCCCATGTTATACGTGGTTTGATGCAAAAGATACAGCCTTCGTCATTACAGTGTATTCAAGCACTCAGCAAGATGTCATGCATCATGACCCGCCCGATCTAGAGTGAGGCTCCACCCTTAAGCAACGCATGTTAGGATATCGGAGGGTCAGTTGTCGGCCCTGCATTACACCGCGTATCTCCTCGAACTGCAAAACGCCACAGAATTTTAACAGCTCTCGTACTGTTGTGATGAGGGATGCTTACCTTTGTGCCTTCTGGCAACGGAAGGGTTCTGTGAACTAGCTTTTCAAAGCGCTCCCGGACAAGGATACCATCTTCATCCCACTCTGACACTTCAACAGTGGACCAAGTAACTATAAGGCGGTTTCGTTGGTGGCTGACATGAACATCCTGCTTTGCGACATCAGGTATATGAAATGTGGCGATAATTGATCTTCCGTCTGTGGATTCACGAAAGGATGAGCTAGATCAAAAGAGGTATCAGAGTATAAGCTTCTCTGATTTCATAAATTGCATAGTAAGGAAGCTTGGCCTTACATGGATTTCTGCTTCTTAATTGATTTCGGAATAGATGGAGGTGTTTCCAAAACGGGGATGTCGATTGGATGCTGTTCCAAGGAGTCGTTTGCCATTTCCTCTAGTGATTGAACTTTTGGACGTTCTTTGGCCATCTTGAGCTCTTTCTGCTGTCGGATAGACCCCCAGATTTGATCAAGGGCATGCGCGTCCGAGAGAGGTCGAGGTGCGCCATCATCGATTGAGGAGGCAGCTATATTCGGATGATTATAAAAACGATTCGCCGGGGCGCGATAGATGCTGGTATCAGCCTCGGTAACAGAGTCTAAAGGCGTTAAAGGGTATACAATCCTCGTCACTGCTGCTGTTGCAGGGGATGCGCTCGATTTATCGTACGAGATACGATGAGTATCATTGGGGATGATCAGGGGGTCTCTCCTAGAATTCTGATTGTAGGCTGACATTGACCGCCAGTTCTGTATCATGAGTACTGATGAGGAGCACGATGCGTGAAGAAGGAATGGGTGTGTGTACAAGTCCTTGTAATCTGCATAGATGAGGGCATACTAAAATATAAGACATGCCTTATGTCACTCACGAGGACAAGCGTGTGGAGTGAAATGGGACCAAGGCGTGTTGAACCCACACCGGTCGGGGTGGGTCACCCGATGAGCTGGCGTGATCCTACTACACTGAAGAGGTCAGGAAAGTTACGTTGGTCGCATCATTGTAATCTGAGCCATTTATGGTACAAAGCGAGATGAAAGGGAAGAAGTCGAGGAGTAGAGTTCTATTTACTATCACTCAATGACTTGCCTCGCGGTAAACATGAGGCTTTCTTTGCGAATTTCTTCCAGACGACATCGGCGATATCCGGTGCTTGTCGATATTTGTCCCAAACGCCCAAATACTTTTTTTCTCCGAGTCCCTGTTTTAACCATTTCTTCCTCTATTGCAATTAAAGTACAATGGTATGTCTAGATCTATCATCTCTTCAATTTTTTTTTACAGGATGGGCCCTCGTGCCAACCAGTCAAATAGCATGTTAGACTACCGAAGCACCTTAAACGGAGCTGTGGATAACTCGACTTCTGATACTTATCTTTCACTTACCTTTCACTTGCATTCGTCTTTAATCAACCCCGCGCTTAAAAGCTAACTATGCTATTTTCAGGCATAATGATTCATAACATATATTTCGGCAGAAGTGCACTACGGCCAACATAAACCTGTTCCTTGGTTTTGCAAACCTCATGTTGGCTGCTTGAACTTTTTGTTGGTATAGCTAGTCTGGCCGGCACGTCCCATTCCTAGACGTCTTTTCGTTCCTTGTAGAGTGGTGGCTAAGGTAGGTGCCTTCATCAACGGTACCGAGTGTGTCGCTGGTATTAGTTGTTGGGGTGGCGCCACAGGTGGTAGGGATGGAGGTATATTTTGGTTGTGTGACGGAAGGCCATTCTTCCCACTATGTAGAAGCGGATGCATTCGAGTAGTGACTGCTGCATGCCCTTCCCCTACTGGTGTTGACCGTAATGGCAAAGAAATTATGTGAGAGGTCGAAGAGCCTAAATGAGGGTTATTAAATAATGTACGCGGTGGGTTCACCGCTGTTCGCCTAGTTGGATGCGCGAGGATGGCACTTCTCACGGAAGTATGCGGAGAGTGTGTTAAAGTTGATTGCTGAGTGATGACAGGCGAAGAAGCTGAAAGGTTTGAATGAAGACTAGTGTACGACGGTGAAATATTGCTCGAAGTTTGTGATGGCGGACTTGTCCAAACCAGAGGCGGATTGGCGATTGCTCGCTGAGCTGGATGTGTAGATGTGGCAGCCTTCGCAGAAGTATGCGAAGAGCTTGCCTTTACGCCCAAAGGAGGCCAATGAATACGCTCTGACACTCGAGATGTTGTCGTGATTTTTTTGGTACTGTGCAGCACAGCGCTTGACGAGGTAAAACTTGTGGAAAGATCCATTGGAACCATCTGGGCCAAGGGATGGGATGAACCATGAGTTTCTACAGTGTAATCGTCCACTAGATAATGTTGTATTGTTTTCTCACTAGTCATCAAGTCATTATCACCATCAATCGAAGAGCTAGAAGGACATACAAGTCAGCTACCCGGCGCGTTACCTCTGCCTCAGTAGGCAATTGCCTGTTCAGAATATCACAGATGACACCTTGGTCGGCTGGCAGGAACGTTGGCCGTGAATTTGAAAATAAGGTCTACATATTCAAATCAGGGCGAATATACTTCCAGTTGTGCATAAGGTGTGCTTACCGGGTCCTCTTCCACCACTGCCGAGATGAATCCGGACAGGTTCCTGTCCTTCGCGTTGCCAGCAATAGCACGCTTCTGAGCATGCGAAAGGTACAACAGTCCCTGTGCACGGGTGCATGCAACATAGAGCAGGCGTCTACATGCAATACTGTTACATCGATGTATGTAATCCTATATGGAAGATGACTAACCTCTCTTCTTCTTCGTCCTCGGACCGAGCAAAGGGAAACGTCCCCTGCTCCACTAGAACAATGTAATTGGTAAAGTAATTATTCAGTTTGGGGAGCCAGTACCTGACGGGACGAATACCACGGGCCACTCGAGGCCTTTCGCGGCATGGCAAGTTGAGATAGTCACTTTCTGTAGCCCTGGGGCTCAAGATGATAGTTAATGAACCGAGGGCACGCGACTCACATTTTTGCTGTCTTCGTTTTCATTGTCACCTTCGGAAGAAAGCATGGAAGCTTGAAGAAATAATCGAAGTGGGGTTTCCCTGCTGGCATTCAGCTAGTGATGAATTAAGCAATCAGATGACATTACTGAGAAGTATCCGAGGCTTCGCTCATACTCGCTTCCTTTTCAACAGCGATGATATTGTTTTCCACTTCACTCGCAAAAGTTATGAGTTCCTTGACATTCTCCCATCTACTCTCCCAGTCTGGTTGAGTCTTCCGTAGATGGTTCTCGAACTCAACCGTCTCAAGGAGGCGACGAATCAAATCGGCGGGAGCAGTACCCTGTACACGCCTAGTCACGAAAAACGTCTCTGTAAACCGTTGATAACAGTGTGTACCTTGTTCGCAAGATAACACAAATCATGGACCACCCTCACAAAAGGATCCAACTTTCGTTTGATAGAAGGTTTAAGATCCGGTAGTGTTCCATCACAGATACCCTCCATGATTGATAGATGGGAACGGCCAGACTTCTCTGCTCTTGCTGCGATTTCTTGCAGTGTCTGAGAGAAATTTCACTCTGGTGATTATGTTCAACGGAAACCTGAGTTCTCTCCACTCACCTTTTCGCCGATGCCTCGACTAGGTACGTTTGCTGCTCGAACTAAAGCTGGATTAAAACTTGGATTGTCAACAAGTTGCAAGTACGCCAACACGTTTCTGATCTGCATTAGTGTGTGGATATTTAGTACACGGAGCGGGGAGTTAAAGATAAAATACCTCTTGTCGTTCGAAGAACTTATGGCCGCCTAAAACCCTGTTCGGGATACCATGTTTTTGCAACGCACTTTCAATAACACGAGAGAGAGCATTGAAGCGGACTACAATTCTTGTAAGAACAGATGAGTATTTTAAGTGTCGCAACGGCTCACGCAAGATAGCAATGTCACCCCAGCCAAGGACACCACCCATATAAGCCACGAATCTCTTGATTTCAATGGCAATAAATTGGGCCTCCTTGTGCTCGGTAGCAAACGGACGTAGAAAGGGTATCGAACCTCGGGGGTGGGAGGTATGAAGCAACTTTTGGATACGTGTTTTATCTAGGAGGCTAGCTCATGGATATACATTGAGCGGATGCACTGAGAGATCAGGCGCACCCTGAGCAACTATTGCAAGGCATGCCCTTAAGATTGACCCCGTGGAACGATAGTTCTGCTCCAAGAATACCTGTCTTGTTCCAGGGAAATCTATCAAGCTTTCCATTAATCAACATGTGCTGAGATTGGCTCATTAGCTCGGCTTGCCTTTGCACATTCTGGCTAGATTCTCCACCTCCGCAGAACGCCACCCATATACTGACATGCTATTTAGCTATCATATGGGCAAGGTTGAGGATACGGATACGAACTGGATTGGTCTGGATCCCCAACCACGGTAACACACATTTTGCTTGCAAGAGCGATCATTAGATCATATTGGGTGGTATTTGTGTCTTGACTGCATTTTGTTACCAGAAAAAGCAGGTAGGAGGTAATGAGACCCTCACAATTCATCAACCAATACATGGTTGCACCAAGAAACAGTATGCTTGTAATGTTTGAAAAGTTTGACGCCATACAATAGGAGATCATCAAAGTCCAGAGAGTTATTGTGCCGAAGAGTGCGTTCATATGCATCATAAATGAGACCCATGATATATTCAAGATCTTTGAGTGGGTTGCTTGCATGGTTGGGATCAGCCTGCTCCGATCTCTGAATGATGGTAGCTGACATGATGTTGGTGTAGAATTTGCCCTTTGCTTTACCCTTGGAAATCATGGAAAGTACCCCGCTATCCGTTAAGACTAACTTCTTCTCTTCGATATATTCCTTGTGTTTTTTCAGTATTGAGGAAATGATCTTTTTACTAGTATGAAAGTTTGATATCGGTATTGTCTAGTTTTAAGTAATCAAGCTGGCGCACCTCTCCTCAGAGTCACAAATTGTAAAGTTTGAGTCAATGCCCGCGAGCGTCGAATGTATACGCAGAAAACGGGCACAGAGCGCATGAAACGTTCCCATTTTCAGTTGCCCTGTACGTTCCTTACCAATCAACATTGTTAATCTTGTTCGCATTTCATTCGCAGCTTTGTTCGTGAATGTTACTGCGCATATTGATGCTGGAGGTATTGATTGGTGGAGTATCAGATACGCGATTCGCGACGTCAGTACCTGAGTAGGTTGTGTTAAATAGCACACTCGATAATCTGAATTTCACAGGATTCACCTTTGTTTTCCCGCTTCCTGGGCCGGCTAAGATTTGTATGGGAGTCTGTGGTGCACATTGTACTGCTAATATGAAGCTCAAGAAAGTAACAAAAAACGATGAAGTCTCAACATACCTTGGAGCTGAGCAGGATTGAGCCCATTCAACACAGACGCCGCTAGCAATTGCGCACTACTCATATCGGGGTGGAATAGAAAGTGAAAGCGCTGACAGCCGCTACGGCCTTCGACTTGTTGTCAACGTTAAAACATTGACGTCCTCATATGACTGTGTTGGTAAACGCGACTTGTCACAACACATGCACATGTCACGAATAAAGCACATGTTCATATTGTCACCATCATGATCAGTGAGCATGAACAGAAATCCCTACTCATCCTCATCCGCATTTGTACCCTTTCCTAGGTATGATACATATATGTTGACACATTTTGACTTCTTAAACCGCATCCCCCGCACCCGCCCGGATTTCCTTCAAAATGAAGCCCTCCAGTCCTCCACAGACCCATAATTCTTGAACGCTAACACCCACAGAACGGATGCTATATGTTTTCATGACATTGCTTTGGCTGGTAACGACAGCTCTCTCATCTTGCATCCCCACCTGTATCACCAGTCCCTCATCCACGGTTAAGTCGCCATTCTTGCCACCGGCACCCCGTTTGCCATCCCTCGCATAGGACTGTGTCAGGTCCTCAACAAGTTCCGGAGATTCAAGACAGACGAGGCCATTGTTGATTGCGTTGCGTTTGAAGATATCACCAAAAGAGCCGGCAATAACTAATGGTACACCAGCGGCTTTTAAGGCTGTTGCGGCCTGCTCACGCGACGACCCAGTGCCGAAATTGTACCCAGCAACAAGAACTACACCTTCCTTACGGATTCCGTTGAAGGGGGCGAATACTTTCCGTTTTTCAGCAACCAGCGCTGCGAAGGAAGTGTCGTAGTTCTCCATGACAACCTTTGCCTGCCCCTCAAGTGTGATGTCATCCGCGTAAGTGTATTTCCCAGGATAGATCCCGTCAGTGTTGAGGTTATCCTGAGGTGTGAAAAGGAGTGGCCCAACAAATTGCTTCGGGAAACCAGAGAGTAGAGGTACGTCGGAGGCTTCGACTGATACTGCCGAGGTTGGTATGTCAACAACGGAGAACGTAGGAACTTTGGTCGGGGGAAGTACTGTGTGGTCGAGAGAAGAGGGTCCACAGATATAACCTTTAATTGCACTCGCAGCAACAACGGCAGGGCTAGCAAGGTATGCAAGCGCTTTAGGATGTCCCATGCGCCCTTTATAGTTTCTGTTGGTTGCACTGATACCAGTCTCTCCCTCTTCCAGTAATCCAACCCCTAGTCCAATGCAAGGACCGCATCCTGCAGGTAGTACTTTCGCTCCAGCCGTGATCAAGGCATCCCAATCACCAAGGCGCTCTGCCTCTTGCTGGACGGCGGAGCTGGCAGCAGCAATATAAAATTCAACACCGGGAGCAACTTTTTCTCCCTTCATGACGGCTGCCGCAGCTGCAATGTCTGAGACCCTGGAGTTTGTGCAACTTACAAGATATGCCTTTTGAATTTGGATATGTGCATCCTCGAGGATAGGCAAAGGGGTAGAGAGTTTGACGCTGTTTGGGCCGGAAACGTGAGGTACCAGGGTAGACAGATCAAAGACGAGATGTGACGAATACTCGGCATCTGGATCAGACTGTAAGTTGGCGGCGAGGAGGGTGTCTAAACGGCGGCGATTGATTCTTGGGTGTTCGGGAGGTGGTGGTATACCTGAATGAGATGAAGGAGACGAGAATGTCCGCAGATCAAGTTTAGCCAAAACAGTCTCATACCAGTTCAAGAGGATTTTGTCAACGGGAAAGACACCGACGAGGGCACCCCACTCTGTGGTCATGTTTGCGATGGTTAGCCGGTCGTCGACCCCCAAGGCAGTAACACCTTCGCCAGTGAATTCCAACGCAGCATTCAGAACTTCGTCCTTGTTGAAAGAGCCACAGAGGGCGATAATAACATCCTTCCCCGTCACCCCAGGTGCGAGGCTGCCCTTGAGCTCAACCTTCACCATGCGAGGGACTTGCCACCAGCTTTTTCCAGTTGCCCAAAGCGCAGCAGCATCGGTGCGGACGATTGGAGTGCCTACACAACCAACACCACCGTACATGTTGCTGTGGCTGTCACTAGCCACAGTAAGTGTATGGGGAAATGCGTAACCCTCTTCCACGAGGACTTGATGGCCAATGCCTCGTCCAGCAGGATAAAAATCTATCCCATGCTTACGGGCAAATTTTTCAATAGAAGTATATTTTGCTAAGTTCTTCGGAGACTTATTTTGAACGTCATGATCAAGGGTGAATACTGGCTGTCTGGGGTTGTGTATCCTCGTAGCGCCAATAGAGTTGAACCTACAGAGGGCTGATGAGGTTCGTTCAACGAGCAGTAGTTAAAGTAGGTGCACTTAGAGATGACAGGACCAGTGTTATCATGGGTCATAACATGCTCTGGGCGAATCATAACGTAATCCCCAGCCTTGACGGTTTTGCCATTGGGCAAGCCAACGGAATACTTTTGTACGACCTTTTCGATGACGGTTTGTGAGACGCAGCGCGTTTGGGCCAGGGTAGCAACTTGAAAACATCTCCGTAAGGTGCCCTGTGGGCGAACGATACGTGTTGATAAGCCCATCAGAAGAAAGGAAAAAACCGACCCTCGATTGGTTTAAAACAGTGTGTAAACTTATTCAATTGGCTCATACAGGACCCGGGAAGCTCCCCTAAGGTTTCGGCCGGAAATTGACCCAAATTAGCCCTGAAATACGTTATGTTCAGACAAGGTTTTGGGTGGTCATATTCCAAATTCGCTCCGAAGGCCTACCAAAAATCTATTTTTCGCCCTAAAAAGCGCAAAATGGCTCCTTTGTGGGTGCCGCGTGGTTGACGGCCGTGTTTACACAGGTAATAATAAAAGTACTGGGAGTGATGGTGGACCGGTCAAGATCAGCCTCAAATACGTTATTTTCAGGGTTTTTAGGATTTTCAGCTTCAAAACGCGTGAAATACGTTATGTTCGGACAAGGAAATGGCCGTTTTAGGGCCCTAAAATACGTCATCCTTCGGCCGAACCCCCAGGGGAGCTTCCCGGGTCCTGTTCATACAGACTTACTAGGGGAGCTTGAGAAAGATTTCCAATTCTAGTATTGTTCTGTAGCAGCTTAGGCTATCTGGAAACATGACCACTATGCATATGACTACAAGGTAAGTGACATACAGTCTTACAGTTCGGAAATTGATGTTTGATTCGGTTTGAATCGAGTTCGAAAATTAAAAAATACAAAAAAATGTGAAAGATGCGAAAAATGCATACCACCCGTTTACAACGTTCCATTAGGCGCAAAACCACTTCAAGATGGTTCTATTCAAACCATAAGGGCCGCCCAGTCGCTCCTCCCATGATGTGACCATGGTGGTTCCGTTGAGCCCAAATGGCTGAGGAAGTTGAGTTGACCAGCTGCCACCTCCTTCCACAACATTTCTCTTGAATTTCCGTGTCCTTACACTTTAAAGGTTGACCGTTCTCTCCATCTTGAACGGGCTCTGCTTGTGGGAAGCGCCTTTTGTATGTGTTGTCTGGTACTCAAAGTTTGGGCTCGGTTGCTATTCAACATCTGAGCATTCAAGGTCAATGGCGTCAGCTGCATTTCTTTTGGGGTGTATGACTGCGTGCGGATCTGGTGCGACTCATCTGGTTCAGGGCCGATAGCTTGTGTTGAGTTGGACATAGTGAAAAGTCATATGTATACTTGGGTGCGCCCTCTTGAAGTTATACCTTGGTTTTACCCTTTATTTTTAACCAGTTTTTAACCCATAATTGGCCGTTCCGAATGTCATATTGATCGATATCCTGTCCATTCCTTCCACTGCGTTTCGCATGTTAACTATTCTCGTGTCATACATTAATGTATCGTAATGTTCCTTCCTATGCCGTCCCCAACATGAGGGCTGCGTTTGGGACTCCTTCACGTATGGCATCTGCAAACGTGGTAGGTACTACCAGCTTGGAAACGTTCGCCTCAAGCACCATGAGATGTAGCTAAGAGTTACTAGCACCTTTCCCACCATATCCTCATCGGAAGATAAGCAAAGAATAGCGAATTCACGCAGGAAAAGTAGGCCTGGAAAATCCCGTTGTCAGATCTTCAACGACTCCCGCCTCTGCATGAAATCAGAAATAGTGGGAATGTAAGGAGCAACCCAAGCATTTAATGAGGCAACGAATCTGGCCCGCGGGGAATAGGTGAGCCCACAGCCAACGATGAAACCGTATTGTAACGAATGGACAAATCAACAAGCTGGGGCAAGCGCGAGTGTGAGAGGATCCAGACGTCAGCGCAGGCAAGGTAGGATAAATGAATTGTGGGGTGTGTGGCGTCTTGCCGTTCACCATGTGTCTACTCAGAGGCGATGGATTTGAGGCGCGTAGTTGTGTCTAAGGAACGCTAAAAAGGCTTGAGGTGGGGATGATTTCGCTGAGTGACACACCAATGAGTTGATTCCATGAAAGTGAGATTAAGACCAGCGTCAACGTCCAGAGAATCGAGTGATACATATTAGATGAGGTAAAACAATGAGTGGGGGCGTCACGCTAGCATAACCTAATCCATATACAAACGTTGGAAAGCATAACATTTTGGGAGGATGCTATGCGCACCGGCGAGGAAGGGGCGACGCACATCTAAGCAAACGCGAGTGAGGAGATTCCACCGAGGGATAGACCATGTAGCTGTGCATGTCATAGTTCGAGCCACGATGTGGCTTATCCCACCAGTTCAGTTTCGAGGTTAGAAGCAGCTCTGAAAATCTGCTACTTCTCCCTCTGTATGGCATGCACAATCACTTCCTCAACCTCTAGAGAAGCCTGTTATCAAGTAGAGTCAAATATCCTCTATTGGCGACAAAAAAATGAAAGTCACCAGAATTTGCAGATGAAGCTTCTTCAGCCGTCAAATGTATGGTTGTACTGAGGTTTCAATCCGACTTTGTAAAGTGGTCGAATTGAAACTTTGATAAGACGAAAGAAAGTCCTGGATGTAAAGAAATCAGATGAGGCTGTATAGTGGTTGTTGTATCGAATGGGATGGTAACCTTATCTCAGAAAGGCTTTCAGCGGGGGACACCTGTCTCCATTATGGGTGGATGCGCTCCAACGTCTATGGCACTGTGAATGGCCGAGGGGAAGTGTGGTCACAACCAGTTCTTCCCCAATGTTTTTGCACTACTCTAAAGCTCGTTGGACAGAATCGACGAAGGACAGCAGCTATGTAAAGTGGCTGTGCATGGCTATTAGGCAACGGTGATCTCGGAGTCTTGACTCTTAACAGACGACTCCAACGCTCCCCTCACCACCGTGACTAGATTCCCATAACACCCTCGACGAGATGTGGAACAACCAGCAGCAGCCTCCGCCGTATGCTTATCCAATCTAAGCGACTCTCAACAGTGATCTGACTGATATATCCTTAGATTTCCCAGTGCGCCTGGCTTCCCTAGCCCGTTCGTGTATTCCAACAATAACCTCCAGTTTCCCGTGTCTAAGAGCCTGTAACCCTTCTCCAAGGTCGCACAATGGTCCCCATCCAGGGTACAACCCCTCATACGCCCCGGCCTACGGCTCCCCTCCATCTGGGTAAGACCTTAATTGGAACCTTTCAAGTCCAACCACTGGCTTAGACTTTTGTAACATAGCTACGCTCCGCCTCCTGGACCTCCTACCTCTGGGTATGCTGGATCATTACAATAATGATATTCTCATTCCATCCATCTTTAGTTATGGACCACCTCCGGGACCGCCGCCAATGGGGTATAGCCCTCCGGCAGGGCCACCCCCCCACGGGTAATTTATTTGTATGTTACCTTCACAGGATGTTGATCATCCATTAGATACGCTCCGCCTTCTGGTTTTGGGTAAGAAACGGCGGGTCATATTTGGGTTTACGCTCACAATTTCATATTTACCTCATAGCTTCCCTCAGGCAGCACCTGGGTACGCCTTTTTTCCTTCATACAAGAAAGTGGCCAACTTACCTCTTTTCAGTGGTTATGCCGCCCCCCCTGGACCCCCACCTAGTGGCCCCGCAGCCCCTCCTGTTCAGCACTCCAACTATCCAGGACAAAAGTATCACCAGGAGCACGCAGTTAGTGGATATCCCGGACAATATGGCGGTCATCAACCTTCGTTAGTGGCGATATCATCTGTGTTTCTTATACTGACTTTATATGCACGTAGGTCATATACTGCCCCTACCGGTACGTGGCTGTACAAACTTCAACTACCTGGTTCTGAATCTGGTAACCTTACAGGTCCACCTCGACCTCCTCCAAGCCAGCAACAGCACTATGGTCCCCACTTTCAAGGCCCAGGTGGCCAAGATACTCAACCCTTCTTCCAATACTCCCAGTGTAATGGAAAGAAGAAGGCTTTGTGTGTAAGCCATGGAACTTGCCCCTTGTCACGCCAGACTGACACTTTTGGTCAGGTTGGCATCAACTACTTCCGACAGCAGGGCCAGCTACGGGGTTGCATAAACGACGTACAAAACATCACCAAGTTCCTCATCAGTAAGAATTGTTCTATTTCACTGTTCGTACTAAATTCGCGTGTATTTAATCATTTTACAGCGCAGTTTGGATACAAAAAGGATGACATTGTCATCCTTACAGACGACGCAACAAACCCTCGTCAGCTGCCGACAAAGAAAAACATTGTCTGTGCTTCGCCACCTTCACTATCTTCAATTCATCGTTGATGCTATTTCTCAAGGTTGAAGCGATGCAGTGGCTGGTCCGCGGCGCCGCCCCCAATGACTCTTTATTTTTCCATTGTGAGATGCCTCCACAGGGAAGACCGTAAGCGTGCTGAAACTGATGGACCATAGATTCCGGACATGGTGGCCAGACTAAAGATATGGATGGTGATGAAGGTGATGGTTTCGATGAAGGTCAGTCCATCTTGTATACCTTGTTTGCTGCTCCTTACCTAAGCCTCTTTCCACAGTTATTTATCCTGTAGGTTTTGCACATATTTTACTTTTAGAATTATGTTTTGACAATCCATAACCAAAGGCCGATTTCAAGCAAAACGGTCACATTGTTGATGATGTAAGAACGACTTCCTGTCCTATGTAACCTCGTTTAAAGTGAATAAATTTTCCTGCAGCTAATGCATGACATCATGGTCAAGCCTCTTCCGGCTGGGTGTCGTCTCACAACCATCTTCGACGTGAGCTCTCTCAAAACTAGTCCGTATAACACTTGCTAACGCCAACTCCAGTCTTGTCACTCTGGTTCAGCTCTTGGTACTACTTGCATCAATACCTGTCTATTGCCTACTAAATCTCCTTTATCTCGATGACTAGACTTGCCATACATCGTGCGTTCTCCCCCCTCTACACATAGGCTATCTGCTTAGTTCCCGAACTTACAGTACTCCACGGAGGGTAAAATCAAAGAACCCAATATTGCCGCAGAGGCAGGGATGGGGTTACTCAATGCCTTTTCGTCCTACGCGCGTGGTGACCTAGGCGGTGCCTTGAAGTCCGCCATGGGCATCGTCAAGACTGCAACGGGTAACAGTCAAAAGGCGGACAAATATGCCAAGAAAACGAGGACGAGCCCTGCTGACGTTGTGCGCCTTTTGTCCACCTCTCCATGGGGCGGATCTAAATTAATGATGGCGGCTTGTATTCACATTGCGTAGATTTCCTGGAGTGGATGCAAAGATTCACAGACGAGTGCGGATGCACAGGAAAAAGGTGAGGCAACTGGTGCGATGAGCTTTGCGTTTATCGAGGCCCTGAGTATGTTCCCTTCTCTCTTCGAACGATATGACATGCACAGTCTAAATATATATTCGCAGGCAAAGGGGGCAAGCAGCAAAGCTATCAGCAGCTCCTCGTCAACATCCGCGAAATTCTTAGGGTGAAGTATAGTCAGAAGCCACAGCTCTCCAGTTCTCACCCCATAGTAAGTTTGTTTGAAACTTCGATCCAACCATATAGTGATAATTCCGGGCCCTTACCTCCCTGCTAGGACACGAATATCCTCTTTATTTGCTAATTTATAGTTCTTGTTGGCGCCCAACCCCTGTATCCTTGGAAGACTACGGACTTCAAAGTCGTCTATACCGTTGTTTATTAGTTACATACAAGAACTGCTGAAACAAACAAATTTAGACCATGATAAAATACATTTGGCGCAATGCCATGACAAAAAGGTTTCGTAAGGTAATTATGTGTTGATCCTGTGGTACGGGTCGTGAGATAGTCCTTTGTGTGACGATGAATTCGTGATTATGTTGGTCGTTATTATTCTTGGTTGTTCTTGAGGTCCCGTGTTTAGGGACACGAGACACTGACAATCTTCCCCCAGTGGGTCTCCCCAAACCGAACGCCACCTTGCCCCGCCCCTTCTTCGCTTACATCTCTGTCTCTGTCTATATCCACATCGCCGCCTCGCGCAGTGACGGCCTTTTTCAAATCAGGGCCAAGCACCAAGGCAGACAGGCGGCGTTCGTACACGCACCCCGAGTCGAGCCCGATTGACCAACGTTTAACATCAAGCCCACGACCTGCTGCGTGCCCGTAGATGACCGTCGAAGGGTAGCATGGGAGGTGCTCCTTTGTAGGTTCCGTGATAGCTATATCTTTCTCGAAACCCGCACAACGAAACATATCATGTTTCCACATTTTGGACCATGGCTTTCCGTTGTCGCTTTCCCTATGAAAAAAAAGATTGAGTATCTCGCTGAAGCCTTCCGGAGGGGTGATACATACTTGGTAACTTTGCCGTTCATTACACTGCGGATATTGAGGACATTGAAAGGAACGTCGTTCTGTGGCACTTCAATGAGGATTGCGCGCTCCTGAAGCATGCGCATGTGTAAGGTACTATTCATTTTGTCCTTATTGTTGTTGCTCCCTTTGGGAAGCCGCGGAATGTGCGCGAGCGGCTGGCGCGGATCATTGTGCGCGAGTGTTGGATCTGAAGGCAATATACCACCGTGGACAAGGAATGCATGTGCACTGGGAACGTGCACAACGCTCGGTAGGGTGCGGAGATACTCCCACTGCTCTTGGGACATGTCCTGTGCGACGGTGAAGTGGGCACCAAACAGCTGCCAACCTTCTGGAATCTTTCTCCACCATTTCCCGTCCTTGTCCTTCCGTTTCTCGTATGCGAGCCAACTGTCCGGGTCCGGGTTATCTTTGGCAGAAGCGGTAGCCCAGCTGGCGCTGACCTCTTTGAGCCAGCGGGGCCCACCAGGTTGACTACGGATCCACTTGATCCAGGATCGCCATTCTATGACTTTCTGATCATGGTTGCCTCGGACACCAGTAATGTTATGTGTGGCCATAAAGACAAGTACTTCCATGGATCCATTGTGAGTACCCTTGGTCAAGATATCTCCGACGTGGATGAGTGAGTCCTGTGAGGAGTTATAAGATATTTTCTTCAGCAGCTTGCTATGAAAATTTTTTGAGTATCTCCCAAGAGAGAGTACACAATGAATAACGCACTTTAATGATTTGTACATCCCATGTATGTCGCCTACGATAATAGTGCGTCTGTTTGGGTCATCTGTGTGGCAAATGGAATTAGGTGATAACTCTAGTAGAATTAGGCCATCAAGGCAGAACCTAGGGGAAAGTATTCGGGTTGTAATGTCCTAACATCCTGATAATTTCCAAAGTCTGGAAATTCTGTTGTGAAATATTAGACAAGACATGCTCATGGAGGGATTAAAGTTTTACTTGCTGATTTTGTTGTCAACCAAAGTGAGATGGTCTTGGAAATGATAGGAGAGGCCACTGGAGAAGAAGAATACTACGAAGAGGGCGATGACAGAGTACGCGCAAAGTTGACGGACGGGTGGCTCGAGAATAGCAAGATGCTTTTGTGGACGACCAACCATGTTTATTATTACCTTGACAGCTGTCAGACAGAAAATAGAGTTTCGCGGCTGCGAAAAAGAGTACCTGCACAGCCACCGCCTTCAAAATGTGGTGTCGCAGACTCAGACCACCGCTACTCTTCAACGCGCTAAATGCACCTCGCGTTCTTGGAAATCGTCTACGGCAATCCGCTGCTCTTCAGATACGTGCTTATTCTGTGCGATCTCAAAAAGTATCCCCCAGTGAACCAGTGGCATCACCCACTCGGCTCGAGACACATGGCATTCTAGTGCCCATGGTATGCATTCGCATTTCATTCCATCTTTTGGTCCCTCACTCTGTATAACTTCCCAGACAAAAATTGAACAGGCCGAAGTCATCGCACGCGCAAATGAAGTATGGCCCCCACCACCCTTCGTGCCAGACAACTGGAGCTCCACCTGGGAGGACTGGAGACACCTCTTGACAATGTTCTGGTTCTCTCCATATTATCTCATGATTCCCCAGATAGAGATGATTCTGAACATCCGACACCGAATTCCGGGTGAAGCTCGTCCTGTGCTGTTCTCAACCGTGCACGAAGTTTTCATCTTCACTATTGTTCAATCTCCGGAGGCGTTCTACATGTACAACATCTCAGAGGATGTGCTGTATCGCCTGGTAAATGTCAAAAACGAGCAGGAACTAGTTGAACTTGTGGATCAGGGTGACTCGGCAATTCAAGGAAGAGTGCATAAGGTGTCACCAGACGATGATGGCCAGAAAGCGGTGATGAGGATCTTGGATAGAGACCCGTCGGTGATCCCACTTCTCGCCCAGAAATTTTTGGGCTATACGCCTAAACCGACAACGCTTTCGGACGAAGGACTACACAGAGAAGACATTCCTGTCGAAGATCTTCTGCGAGAGTACCAAGAAACACGCAAGCTGCTGTCGAATGCACAGCAGGTGGAATTCGATCAACTTGTCTCAGCAGACGTGGAACGTGACGCTTCTGGGCTGATAACAGAGAATGAAATATTGGAGTATCGGTCAGGATTGGGTGGGGAAAATGGGGCGCATGAAGAGGACGAAGTGGACGAAGACGAGGACGGGGATGAGGAGTTTGATGATGAGAGTGACGAAGAACTTAATGAATTGCGCGCCATGGAGGACTACGTAGACAACCTGGAAAATATGGAAGATATTGAGGAACTGATGAAAGGGATCCAGGAAGAGGGGAGGCCAGAGAGGACATAGAAAAGTAGTTTGTGAGTTGCATACTTTCCTACTTTTTTATGACTAATATACCGGCCACGCAGATCTAGAAGATTTCTTTAGCCGTTTGTACACTCTCTTTCTCCTTTCAGTATCTATTATAAGGATCCCATTTTACAAAGGCCAGACTCGCTCGCAATTTAACCTGGTATTTGAGAAATCAAGCGGAATATCAAGCAACGTGTCGCCAAGCGGACCCCAAGTCGAAACTTTCAAAACTCCTTACAACATGGACGATACGTGACATTTTGTCTAGCCTTGATATTACTGTGGCCGCTGAGTTTATTACGGAGATCACTTACCCAGGACCTGATTGACGTCGACTCAGGCACCATGATTTTACGTTCGTATACGGGTATCCAAGCACCATTTATATAGCTACTCTAAACTGGCAGCTGTAAGAACATTAACTAAAAAATTCGCTAGGGTATCGTGGAAGTAGGCTAGGCTACCTCATCCTCCGACTCCGCCCATCTAACATCATCCTCCGGGATCTGCTCACTATACCACTTCCGAGCATTATTCTTTACGAATTCCTCGAATGACCATAGCTCAGGCTCTAATCTCTTGAAGACGTTATACACATAGGTTTCAGCCTGGAGGGGTGGTGCTAGTTCGGAAAACGCTGCAAGCGCAGGGGGATTCGACGGAATAAGGGCTTCGTCGTCTGTTGGATGTTCCGACAGCTTAACGAGTGGACTCAGAGGATGGACTTCAATAGTCTCTCGTGTGTATTCCTATCTCCCCTCAGCAAGCAAAGAATACCAAGTGAAGTAGATCTCTTACCAATCCCTCAAAGATGTCTAGTAACCTGAGGTCGTTGTTAGAAAGGCCCCTGACCAAAGTTCCCCTGACAGATTTCTCCTCGGGCCCTAGCTCACGGTTACACAGAATGCGGCCTTGCTTATACGGTATTATTCCAGGATATTCGGCTCGCTGTAGCCCTAGTCGTCATCAACCCTTGGAATATCTTAAAGTTGGGCTGTACCTTTACTTTGTGGCGGGTATAATCCTGAATAAGGACATCTCAAGATGCACTCAAAATCGTGGTAATCGAACATCTACTTACCAGTAGGACAGCAGGGCAAATTTCCAACTGAGAACCATCGTGATTTATTACTCTCTGGAGCACTTTCGGGTGCATAAGGGTCCCATAGAAAAAGGCGCTAGTCATGGCACTAAGAACTGGAAAGTAAATGGCGGAGCCCTCGTTCGATAAGTAGATATAAATAGAATATGTATAATGTAAGCTCGGCCACGTGGCTCGGACATCAATGTCAAGACCGGCCAATAGACTCGATCTTCAATTTTGGAGGCGAGGCGAGAAGCTATCACTCGTCCTCCTCATAAAGGACCCAGCGCCACATTCCACCACAATACCGAGGCTATCAGCGCCCATCGACAATGTCTGAGTCCTGTGGAAACCCAGAGACCGAGAAGGATGCTCTAATGCTTCGTGAGCTCTCATCACCAAAGCATGTATGGTTGAAATCTGAACACAGCCATGTGAAGGTCGTCCGAAGTTCGATAAATCGAAGCGGTGCGTAAGATGTAAAGATAGAGATGGAAATATTGTTATTCGGCATGCTGTATATTGCAAGTGCGTATGGTTGAATAGTTGAATATTCCTTTGGTGGTTGACTAATGGTTTGGCAGGGAATGCTTCTTTCTGCTCACCTCAGTCAAGTTTCGCCGATCTTTAGACCCGTCTGTAAACCCATTGCCAGATGGACCTCGACGGAAAGGTCTGAAAGCGGGTGGGACGCTCCTCATGGGGATCTCTGGTGGGCTGGGTTCTACGGTTTTACTTGATCTTGTTTATCGAACGTACTTCTCCCCTGATAACGCACCCATCGATACTGCAACGGGAAAGCCACGGGGTGGCAAGGACCACCCTCGAAATACCGAGGTTTGGTCTAGTGGTAGTGTCTGCTATGTCGAAACATGCAGCGCATATGCGGGGGTACGTTTGTCTTACCAATTCATTGAAATGGATGTTCAGGCTATTTAGGCAGACTCTGGACAAAACTGAAGCAGTACGTGCGGTTGTGGCAAAATACGAAGGGCTACATTTTATTCCTCTGCGGGTTGAGGATGCGTTTGATAACGCTTGGTGGGACAAGGTTGGAGGGACACCCGCAATGAAAGACTTGGGAATGGATGCTACAAGTGAAGGCAAGAATCCCCTGGTTCTCGTATCGCTCAAATCTAAAGTTGCTCCTTCACATATAGAGCTCATACTATCAGCTATTTCAGCTGCAGAGGATCCTGTGACTCCAGCATCTCGCCTTCAGAGATACATCTCGTCCCTACCAACACAAACAGCAATTCCAAGCGCCGTCAATGTGCTGATTCGTTTGCTTCTTTTACATACTGCGATGTCGACAGGATCATCTCATGTTCTTTTTGGAACCTCACTGACCTCCTTGTCAATATCTTTGATCTCTTCCATATCACAGGGAGGCGGGTTTGTCGTGAGGGAAGAAGCTCAAGAGGAGTGGATACCACACCTGTCTTTGGCATCGAAGAAAAACGGCCACGAGAACCGAGAAATACGAATAGTACGTCCTTTGCGAGATATTGGCATGAAGGAGTGCGCTCTGTGGGCTTGGTGGAATAGACTTATCGTTGTTGGAAAGGACAAGTTTGTGGGCGGGAAGCAGAGTATTGGCCCATTGACGAAAGGTGATGCCTTTTTGAGCATTCAACGAACGAAACCTAATATTATCTTGTCAAAAGAGTTCATAGTTGGATTGGAGCGAGATTACCCCTCAACAGTTTCGACAATAGCCCGGACTTGTGCAAAACTAGCCCCAAAGACAGGAGCAGGGGGTATGTGTTTGTTATGCGAACGGTGAGTATTTCTGGCACATCGCAATACAACTTCAAATGAAGCACCCACCAGCCCTGCACAATATGGCCTCCAAGATTGGAAGGCACGGATCTCAATCCGATCCTTCAAAGATTTTTCATCCTTTGGCTCATATCGGCCTCCTCATTTCCTTGGGGAGGATGTCCCCAGTACTACTGAGCGCTCGACTTCGTCATCGCTAACACCACTGCTTTGCTACTCTTGTCATACAACTCTTACCAGTCGAAGTAGCAGAGGGATGACTGCCATTACTGCCACCAAGGACAATATTGTACCTCTCCCTATGTGGGTGACATCGAATTTAGCGACAATCCCCTCCGTTAGAAATATACCTGGTGGTATTGAGGCCCTCACCGATGAGCCTCAGGAGGTGTGGAGTCGTAGGGAAATGCCAACCGAGCAGATGAAGGCTGCTGTTGTGGACTTCTTATTGGAAGAATGACCCCTAATTTTGAAAGGAGCATTCGTAGTTTACATAATACAATCATGATGACCTCCCTTCGGCGACACCTGGCATCGTGTGTGGCCTTAGGTCTTCTACCTTACGTCCACCTCAGTGACGAGGAAAGGGATGTCTGATTCCATCGCGAAGCATGCTTTCAATGGTGCTGATGACTCAGAGGAGGCGTCGCCTCAGTATCTTTCTCTGCAACCCAAGAAGAACACCGTCTTAGTATCTCATGGTCGCCCGCCTTGGTACTGCATCATGCTTTAATGAATCATCACGTTTAATACGATAACCATTGCGTAGGTATGGAGAAGACGGGAGACGGACTTTGGATGCTTACGTCGTTGCTGTTTCTGGTATGAAATCTCGACTGGTGTTGTTTATTTCGGATGATAAGCCAACCCATGTGCAGGCGGTTCTGGTAGCGGAAAGGTCTGTACTGCCTCCGTGCTGCGTACCAGTGTGTTGTTGAAGCAAGGTGCACTAGACCCACGTCGCGAGACAAATTGTACAGGCGCTTGGGTCCATACCCACAGTCATAATCTTGTCACAGGTAAACGACGAGCCGCCTTGAGGACCTTGTTCCTTGTTGACCCTCAACTTCAACTCTAGGATAGTTTTTATAAATTTCATAACCGTGAGGAGCTGGAACTGGCCCACGCGAATAAGCTGGACTTCGACCATCCCGACGCCATTGACATGCCTATGTTCGCATCAGTCAGTTTCTTGACCAATGTGATAATTAAAGCTGACTGTTATTCTGCCTCAAGTGTTTAGCAGATCTTAAAGCGTGCAAGCAATCGAACATCCCAATCTATTCTTTCAATGAGCATCAGAGGTTACCAGAAAGGAAGTACTTGTACGGCGCTACCATCATCATAAGTTCGTGTTTACCGTCAAACCACCATATGCACGCTTACGGGATGTCCAGCGGAGGGCATTATGGCCCTTCATGATCAATCGCTCAGAGAATTGTATGACCTAAAGGTACAAGGATGCCTGAATACCCAGGATTTCACTAAAAAGTTAATAGGTATTTGTGCAATGTGACTCAGATCTTATGCTTGCACGACGAATACAACGAGATATCAAAGAACGCGGAAGAACAGTAGATGGTACCCTTGATCAGTGAGTTTTCAGGTATAAACTTGACTGTAGATGATTACTCATTGTTTTGTGTTACAGATATCTCCGATTTGTGAAACCTGCGTATGATAACTTCGTTCGTCCAACCTCCGCTTACGCCGATATTGTACGGATTTCTTTGACCATGACTTTCCTCGAACTGATTCTATGATCTCACAGATCGTTCCCGGATCCAACAATGCAGTAGCAATTGATCTAATATCAGCTCATATACGGCGACAACTGGAGGAACGCGCCAACCAATTTCGACAGAAGTTGGCTATTCCACACATCTATCTCACCAGTACAACGGGTGCGTCAAGCCCAGAGAGCCAAACAATTGAGAATTTGAACCTGAAGGTCCTACACCAAACGCCTCAGTTAGAGGTATGTTACTACTCACTCTGAAAATTCTCAAACCTCAGATCTCTACACCTGTAGGGCATTTTTACAATTTTACGATCAAAAACGACCAGCAAGCAGGACTTTGTCTTTTTTGTTGATCGATTATCCACGCTCCTAGTGGAATATTCCCTACAATACCTTCCTTATGTTTCCAAGGACATAATGACTCCCCTAGGAACAAGTTATCGTGGCACACAACTAGATACCAAGGTAAATATCTTCAGATATATATATATGCTGCCGTCATGAAGCTGATAACTATTCCCATACAATCAGAATATATGTGGCGTTGCTATTCTACGATCGTATGTGTGATCCACTTTATATGATTTACAAAGGTACTCAGCGGCGCAGAGGCGGTGCCTTAGAACGAGGATTCAGGCGTGTTATCAATGATGTCCCAGTTGGATCCTTGCTCGTTCAGTCCAACGCTATAACTGGGGAGCCCTTACTCTTACATTCTATGCTTCCGCACTGTGTACGCTTTAGACACCTGGCAGAGGAATCCTGGGTGTTCTTGTTGGATGCGCAGGTAACATGAGGAGAAACTCCGAATTTCACTTCTACTAACATATTCGGGTAGATTGGCACAGCTGCTGCGGCGTTCATGACCATCCGCATTTTACTAGATCATGGTGTGAGGGAAGATAGGATTGTTTTCGTAACTTTCCTCGTTGCTCGTGGCGGTGGAGTATCCGTTTTGCGCCGTGCTTTCCCTCGAGTCACTATTGTCTGTGGAGCCGTGGACGACGAGATGCGTGAAGGGTGGTTAGAAGGATACGGTAGTGATGAGAATCCACAAGCTACAGGTCGGCCTATATGGGCGATGCAACCTGGAATGGGACAGATAGGTGTGTGCCGCTTTCACAACAACCTGCCGATGTGGCTAAGTATGTTATCCACTAGGGGATCGTTACTACCTCTGATTTTAGCTGCATTTGTAGATTTTTTGGAATGCATATCTGGACTTCGAAACTTTGCGTTAACTGCGTTTATTCGAGGAAACTTCTAGCTACGTCAACCGTCATCATCAACTGACCACCACCACAGATTCTGGCCGCGCCGTACCATGAACCATCCGGCACGCACAAATCTTAAGCACGGTCCGACGACATCCTATAATGGAATCACGGTGACCCGTGACTAATTAAATTGGGCGTTTCTTACTTTAAAAAGAGCAAAACACCTTCAGTTGCAGCATTAACCATGCTTTATCCACGACGTACCTTCTTAGTTCTCCTCGTTGCAGGTGTTTCAGCGTTTCCCTACTTTTCTCCTAGCGCAACGACATCTTTCGTTCTAGTCGGAGACAGCACAACCGCCAACGGGTAACAGAAGGTCATTACATATAATCAGGGTCTTGTGCTAAAGAATCTTCCAGGACCACACCTAATAGCGGCGGCTGGGGCAACGGCCTCTGTGGCTCTACCCTGACAGGAAATATCGCGTCAGTTGCACCTGGTACTGTCTGCATCAACACGGCTCATAATGGCGCAACAACGGGATCCTTCGTCGCCGATGGGTAGGAGCCATCAAGACACTCTTAATATTAAGTTTGTTTATAACATGACTTAGATTCTTTGCTATCTCTCTCAATGCCATCAAAGGGGAAGTTGCGAAAGGGCGCAGGACTCTAGTGACCATTCAGTTTGGCCACAATGACCAAAAAATCGCGCCCCCGGAGTCAATGGCGGCCAATCTAACGTCTATGGTGCAACAAATCCGAGCAATTGGCGGTGAGCCCGTTCTGGTCACCAGTCTCACAAGAAGGACATTCAATACAAATGGCACCATATCGGATGCACTCGGGCCGTGGGCAGATGGTGAGCATATTACTTGCACCGCGGTTTATCCATCCAACGAAAAGCTATCCTTTAGCAACTATTTCGGTGTCGCAGCAACAAAAAACACATCTGGTGGATTTACATAAGGCATCTATTACATACGTGAGTGTCTTCAATCAATATATTTTACTTCAGTATCCGCGTCTTTCTTACTTTGATCTCCAGGTTGAGGCCATTGGTCCTGATGCTGCGCATCGTCTTAACAGACTTCCAGATGACAATACCCGTGAGTACAATAGCCGATTCTACTCAGATGGTCGCCTATTTCGCGTGTTGGGCAGATCTGAATGTAAACGGCACAACTGTGTTCGGCCGGTATGTTATTTTTTGCTTGTAAAGTTTACGCATAAATAGCTGACCACTGGCTGATAGTATGGTGGCAGACCTTCTTGGGCTCAGTTATCCAGGACAACTCCCTCTGGTTGCGAACACAGCTCTTACATTCAACATTAGCCATGGTATTGCATCCTACTGAGTATATTCTTGTGCAAAATGAAGAATCCTTGTATACCATCATTGAAACTTGTTCATATGATACTTGTTCATAACTCTTGCAATCAGTTGTATAGCGGGCGACCACTAGTATTATTGATGATGTAACCCCACTACCGGATGTCAACTTTAGAGCGAGGTCAGCCATGCAACTTGGCTAGAGAATAACGTCGCTTGTTAGCTTTCTTCCTGTGGAGTCATTCTTTTTATAGCGCTTTGCAAAATTATTGGTACTGGTGGTGCAGGGTATGATGTTGGTATGATGCCAAAAATAGACATTCCCGGTGATATGCGAGATGCCACATCGATCGGCTTGAAGCTGTTGCTGACCTTTTAACAACATTGGCAAAGTGCATATGTTGGTGGGCGATTATAAATTAATTAAAAATAACCCAAAAAGGAAGGAGGGGAAAAAGGGAAAAAGAGAGAGAATTCCATAGAATATCCACACACACTTTCCAGCAGCATGTTCCACATACAA
>JABCKU010000207.1:13310-24781 GCA_018221655.1 Myochromella boudieri | reverse complement strand
AACTATTACCAGAGCTGGTCTGGATCTACGCCCACAATCAATACCGGAGCAAGTGGATTACAGAACTTTGGTACATCACAAAGCCTTTGAATCGAATATATTCCCCCTAACATATGTAACCAGATAATGTTGTCGCCGCCGCTAAGGCTAATGGAATTCGGCTCATTGTTGCTCTGTACGCTTTACTCATATTCCTAGTCCACTCTCCATTGATATGGTGACTTCGCAGTACCAATAACTGGTAGGATCCATCCATCATAAATTGGTTATGAGACTGACTGGGGACAGGTCCGACTACGGTGGAATGGACGTTTATGTCAAACAAATTCTTGGTTCCAGCAACCACGATCTCTTCTATACCGACGCCAACGTTCAAAACGCGTTCAAGAACTACATCAAGACATTCGTCGGCCGTTATGTTAACGAGCCCACGATTCTCGGCTGGGAACTTGCTAACGAACCCAGGTGTAAGGGAAGCACTGGGTAGATAACTTCATTTCGGAAACACGATTTTACCTTTACTTACTCTTCCTTAGAACATGGACGGGTAGTTGCACAATTACAACGGTCACCAACTGGGCCAAGACAATGTCAGCATATATCAAGTCCCTCGACAAAAATCATTTAGTCGCCATCGGTGATGAGGGCTTCTACAACCAGCCTAGTGCACCTACATATCCCTACCAGTAAGGGGAATCCCTAATACCACTAGTCTTGGCGTTGACACACATTTACAGAGGTAGCGAGGGTGTCGATTTCGATGCTAACTTGGCTATTAGCACAATTGACTTTGGCACTTTCCATGTACGTCGCCTTTCTCTCGAAGGCAAAGAAATATTAACGAGACTTTGCTATGCAGTCATACCCTGTAGGTACCAGTAGATGTTGGTAGATAATACTCCTTACCGATGCTTTGTAACAGGAAGGCTGGGGCCAGTCTGGTAACGCCCAAGCCTGGGGAACGCAATGGATTGCAGACCACGCTGCTTCCATGACCAGGGCCAACAAGCCTGTGATTATTGAAGAATTTGGCGTCACTAGTAATCAAGCTACAGTTTACGCTGCGTGGTGGAATCAGATCATCTCTTCTGGATTAACTGGAGATCTTATTTGGTGAGTCGCATGGATTACTTTTGAACGTCTTCCATCAAGCTAACTCCACGTCAGGCAATCTGGGTCACACCTTTCAAGGTTCGCTTTCTTCCCGTAACTTTCGTTTCTACAATAATCGAACTGATGTTATCATAATAGTGGTGACACCCCCAATGACGGTTATGCCGTCTATCCTAACGGAGCCGTGTACCCACTGCTCACCTCCCATGCTGCGGCACTCAAGGCTAGGGCATGAGGAGTTGAACTCCACTTTTGGGATGGGTTGTATTTCAGTATATATATTATGTTTATTGGAAAATTAAGTTGCCTCGATTTCAAGCTTTACGGAGACGGCTTGGGTTACCCAACAATACCCCACCAACATACATTGAAGAATTTTCAACTTGTAGAAGTCCTCCATCGTGCCTCTTGTGCTTCACCTTCGTTCAGTCTGTGTTCTTCCAGCTTCCTCCCTCCATTCTCGCTACCACCCTTCAAGGAGAACGGTATTCTTCATGCTTTGCACCCGAGAGGACAAAAACGGTTCGCTATACATTATCTGTTCGTCCAATTATCCGTTTCACGGGTGCTGTAGCGGCCTCGACGGTCATACCCTGACATGCCATGGTTCTTGGCCATATCTCGGACCATTTGACCACTCTATGCCCGCAACGAGCCTGATCATGACCAGTTACTCCGTCTATGTGATCACTTCTACGCAAAGATGTCTTAACTGATTCCATCATGTGCATCTCGTATTTCTGAATGGACGGTGATTTTTCGCAACGACTTGTTAGGTTCTACACCGAATGGGCGATAATTTTCCCTACGATTCCTCCATGTTTAAAAGGCGACGATAACTGGTAATTCAGTTCAGTCTTACCTAGCAACATGAACCTCTTTGCTAGTTTCATTTTATTGGCTTTGGCTATAACGCCATCTTTTGCACAGCAACCCATGTACGCTCAGTGTGGAGGTCAAACCTGGTGGGGCAACAACAGTTGGTCGAACATTCTCCCTCCTCCCTTTGGGATTGACTGACATGACTATTTCACTAGCCTGCGTAGCCGGAACAGTATGCACATATTTGAACGAATTCTACTCCCAATGTCTAGTACCAGCGACCTCAACACCCGCTCCACCGACTTCGACCGCAACAACCAGGACTGGTACAACATTGGCTACAACGCCGACAAGCATCAGCAAATCGGGGAGATCAATATATTGATTTGTGGAGGGTTTACATACCATCACAATCGTCACATCTCCACATCCGTCACAAGGCTTGCGCACATTACCCACATTGCCAATTTCCACATTAATTGCTCGTTCCACAAGGGTTTGCAAGGACCACATTCCCTTCCCTGCCCATACAACTTTACCCACCTTGCCAATATCCACTCCAATTGTAAAAATAACTGTCCTCTAGTGTACAATGCTGATGCTTATCATGAGACGAAAATGCATGACGAACACAAATGGATTACTATACTATGCACAAGAATACTAGAGGCTACCTGATGCTACTACTCACAGATATTCCACTAGCTCATCTACCTAAGCCCCATGGACGTTCGCGAAAAGGTGTAGGAGTGAAAAACGGGAGTCGAAGTCTGATAGACTGTCACGGCTTGAGTTACCCAACAATACCCCACCAATACACATTGAAGAAGAACTTTCAACCCGTAGGAGACTTTACTTGTTCAGTAACCAGGGAGTGGCGCCAGGACCCACTTCCCGTCCCTCCTGACAGCCTCAGTAAGCGTTCCAGGGTTCGAGGAGTGGAAAAAGCCGACTGCCATCACGTTCTGTGCTGAATTATATGTGGAAAATAGGGCATCCTGGTTAGGCGCGACGGTAATTCCCAGAGTCGTGATGCAATCGGTGCGGCTGGGCCCACCTTTCCAGGACTTGCTGCGGGTCCAGTAGTATTCGCTAAGTACGCGCCCTGGAGAGAGGAAGAAGACGTGGATCTGTGCGGATTGGGGTGGAAAGGAAATTGTTAGTCTCTTGGGTGATAAAGTATATAGCTATGCACAAACCTCCTTGTACTCACCAAAGAGGACAGCGGAGATGGGCGTACCTTGAAGGGCTTCGGACGAGGGGACGAGGGGCCGATGTCCCCTACCAATGGTCTTACCGACGTCAAAGACGTTGGAGACAGCGTATTCGGTGATCATGCCAGTATTGGTAGATTGGTAGTAGATGCGGGTGTTACCGCTGCCGGCGGGGTCCTGGACGTGGGCGACACCTCCCATCGCGGAGAACGGTACCGATTCCGCGGAAGCCTGGGCCCAGCGCATTAGTACTTCCATAGAATGGTAGCCTGTAAAACGGGTGTGAGAAACAGGTGTTTTAATATAGAGGGAGGTGGTAAGAACAAGAAGAGCTTTGGAAAAGGTTCAGGTTGGGCTGTACTGGCAGAGAATTGTTCTTGCCGTGGGTTGTTTGTTGGAGTCCGAACTATACGGATTATAAACTTCAGATCTATATAACTGACTTTGTATCGTACCCATACGGATTGTAAACATAATATCAATTGGTGCGAAGTAAGGTATAGAAAAGATATGTGACTCACCCTCAGGTAATATAACTGACTGAGGGTGTTGGTATATGACGGAACCATCGCCAGAATGTAATATAAAGAAGAGATGATAGTAAAAGGTATGATAAGATTAGATTACGTACCATAAGGGTTGTGGTGCATGTCAGATCTTGTGAGCCACGCCTGCAAGGAGACGTCGTTGTCGCTTCCTGCGTAGCCGGCATGCTACACATCCATCCGTGCTTGACTGTAGGAAGAGATTACGAGAGCGAACACCACGATGGGCTTGGCTTTTCTTCGCTTACGAGGATGGCTCCCTACTCCACACCGCAGGACACCCCGTATATTAAATTCATCTTCGTGTATGAGCTCCACCGTCAAGCCCCTCGGGGCCGCTGTTTGGTACTTCCCGTAACATGTCACCTAATCCAAGTTCACCATGTACCGAGCTCGAGTGTTCCTACATAGGCGCTACGGTGTTGTTCAAGACTCTGGCGCCTTCTATTCGTACCAAACACCCGAGCTTGGTTACAAGTATAAGCGCCCGAGAACTATGATGTCAATGGGCTTGGCTTTTCTTCGCTTGCAAGGATGGCTCCCTACTCCACACCCCAGAATGCTATTCATCTTTGTATATGAACTCGTTGCCATATCGTCATAGGCCTCTCTGCCTGGCAGTTGTCCGCAGCATGGCACCTAATCCTTTGCCACGTACCGAGCTTGAGTTTCCTAGGCGCCCTCGAGCAATTTAGAGATTCTAGTGCGCACTACACGCCCGAGTAGAGGTGAAGTAGTGTTATAAGCGCTCCCCCTTGAGAATTGCGTCATGTATTTGGCGCGTTATCAGCAACATATCGACAACGGGCCCGTCAGAAACTTTCACGGCTTGCCACCACCATCACTACACGAGGTAGTCGCTATATATTTCTCTTTCGAGTCATGAATGCAGATCTTTCCGTTTAGGAGGTGGGTGGAGATTGAGTGGTGTTTGGGGCGTTGCAGGGAATTTATTCTTCTGTTGAGGGCAACTTGTACTCTATGTATGGCTGTGGGTGTTTGAATAGGATAAGGATTGTATGTGGTTTCCTATCGATCAGATCAGTTGTTCGGCACCTGGTTAACATTACACGGTGATTATTCGGTGGATCCAGGGCTTCTTTATCAGATAAGTGCAGTACCCATCGTCCTGTGGAGTGTTCAGCCTCGAGGGGGCGTCGCTGCCGTACTTTGCTATTAATGTATCTGGACATCACAAAACGTTGCATCTCGTGGAGACGCCCATATTGGAGTTATCGGGAATTCGGATTTCGGATATGGTCGGGAGCATTATGATTTATGACAGGCTTGTGATTGGGCTTTGACGCCACCTTGGACAGGGTCCGAGACTTGGTTTGATCAGAACTTTTTTGCTGATTAGAACGGTGACGAGGACGTGCAAGTTTCTAGTTGCAGCCACGCAGCAATACTGTTACAATCTCAACTGCACTCACGTCTAAGATTCGCCCCTAACCCCGCCCTACAGCCTTCAGCCAAACAAGGACATACACCAAGCTATACCTCCTCCCACCACCTTGCTCGCCTCAAGCCCCCTGCGAAATGAGCGACAAAATCCCCAGCTACCCGCCGTCCAAGCTCGGCGAGTACACTGTTATACAGGATATCGCAGAGGGCACCTTTGGCAAGGTTAAAAGTAAGTCCATAACTTGAATATAGCGGAGCACAGCACTGAAACTCGTGTGCGGCAGTGGCGACACACACGATCACGGGCCACAAGGTCGCCATGAAGTTCATCTCCAAGGCTGTAATCCATCGTGAGAAGACAAAGACTCGCGTACGCCGCGAGTTTGAATATATGCGCGTCCTCCGCCATCCCCACATCGTCAAATTGTATGCTTTAATTTCCCTATTACACCCCTAGGATCCGCTTATCTTTCTTTTTCTCTAGATACGAGGTCATCTCCACCCCGACAGATATAATCTTCGTCCTCGAGTACGCCGGTGGCGAACTCTTCAACTACATCGTCGCCAATGGCCGGATGCCTGAGGCCCAGGCCCGACGCTTCTTCCAACAGATCATCTCAGGCATCGAATATTCCCACCGTCTCAAAATCGTGCACCGCGACCTCAAGCCTGAGAATATCCTTCTAGACGATGCACTCAACGTCAAGATCGCAGACTTTGGACTCTCTAACGAGATCAGCGATGGCGACTTTCTGCAGACGAGCTGCGGGAGCCCGAACTATGCTGCCCCAGAAGTTGTCGAAGGGGGCGTATATGCGGGTCCAGAGATCGACGTATGGAGTTCTGGCGTGATTCTATATGTCATGCTGTGCGGCCGCCTCCCGTTTGAGGACGATGATTTCCAGAAGCTGTTTGAGAAAATAAAAGGCGGCAAGTTCCATACACCCAGCTTCTTGTCGCAGGACGCGAATAATCTTATACATGCGATGCTTGTGCTTAACCCCGTTAAGCGTATAACGATCGCGGACATTGTGCAGCACCCGTTCTTCACTACCGACCTCCCGCGGTACCTTGTGCCACTCCCGCCACCGCCTGGCCCTGTCCTTGGGCACCTTAGCTCGCTCGTTACGCCACCTAAGGTGTTGCTGGACTTTGAGATTATCGAGGGTCTCGGCAGGGTAGAGGAGGATGTTGTAGAGGAACTGGCGCGGAGGATGTCGGGGGTGAGGAAGGAGGATATATGGGAGTGTTTGAGAAGGGACGATGGTGTGCAGGGAAATGCGGTCAAGGTCGCGTATATGCTTCTCCGGGACAAGCGGAGATCCGGGAAGGATTGTCAGTCGATCTTGGTTTTTTATTTTTCGTGATTAGGTTTTCTGACCTAGGTTTGCTAGTGGCGGAGTTTGCGGAACAAGAGCGTGATGCCCAGCTCGCGGCTATGGATGTGCGTTTGGTCGTAATTTCATTGTGATGTACTTGCTGAGCCATTTACATCCAGCCCCGAAACGCGCTCTCACCAGCCGCACTCTCACCAGCTGGTGGCGACCTCGAAGAAAATCCTTTCGACAACGAGTTCAACGACGAATACGCGGACGATGACGGCGACTCGTCTGACCCCATCGACGACGGGCTCGACTTCACCGAGTCCTCACCCTCCCCCACACCCAATGACAACAATCCCAACGCCAACAACTTCGCCGTGCTCAACTCCTCCCTCCCCGAACAGCTCCCAGAACAACACCACCTCACGTCGTACGTCTCCGCTCGACGTTCCGGCGCAGGGAGGGAGAAAAAGGCGGCGCACCAGCAGCACCGCACAAAGTGGCATTTTGGGATACGGAGCAGGAGCCCGCCAATGGAAGTTATGCTTGAGATATATAGGACTCTGAGACAGCTAGGGATGGAGTGGAAGGAGAAACGGAATCTTGGTGGCTTAGGTGGGATTCGTCCACGGCGAGCCGGAGGGGCAGGGATCGAGAGGGTGAGGAGCCTTGATGGGGATGGGGGCGTGGATTTGAGGGCTGCGGCAGGGATATACTTCGTGGAGACGAGGGCGAGGGTGCAGAATGTGGTGGTGCTGATGAACCTGCAGCTGTATATGGTGGACTCGATCAATTATTTGGTGGATTTCCATCATAAGAAGAGTTATCGGGCCAGCACGGAGGAGGGGGCGGGGAAGTTCGATATGGCTGTGCCGATTGTTGTGGATAGTGGGGGTGGGGAGGATGGGGCAGCGGGGGGCAGCGAGAGTGGGAAGAGTGCGAAGGATGGGGCGCAGGTGAAAGAGGATGAGGTGGTTTCGCCGTTTGTTTTTATGGATGTGGCGTGTAGGCTTATTTTGGAGCTTGCGGGGGGCTCGGAGTAGGGTGGGAGACGCCGCCCCGAGCCCTGGTACTAACAAAAAATCCCTTACCCCTCCTCACTGCTGCGCAACCCCCCTTTCCCCCATTGTCTCCCTCCTCCCTCTCTTGGATTTCGTTTTCACGTTTTCTTTTTTGCAATATCTATTCGATCTACAATCACCAATCTACCTATATAGATATCCCTGCCTGTGCTCCATGTACTTGTACCCATCTCTTTTTTTCTTGCCTTGCCTTGCTTTCCATTATCTATCCAGAGTGCTATAGTGTAACTACCTAACTACCCACCCCTGTATGTATTTCGTAGAAGAGCCCTCGACCCAGACCCACACTTATTTACTTACCAGCCCCTCGATTCTCCATCTCTTTCAATTACCTATCTGACTCGGACTTTCGATGCACGCACACAACACCCACAACAACTACATGTTCCTGACTCGAGCCTCCGGTTACCACCCTTATACATTCTAGCCACTTGTCTACCTGGTCATGATCGTACTAGTACTGATATGTTCACCCGTGCCATGGACGGTTTTCCCTGCATGATAGTTTCTCGTTAATGAACTTGAAATGATTAATATGTTGGATTCACTTGAAAAATATGTCGGTGCGGCACACCGTGAAGGTGACTACAACGAACCTGTATTTTGCTGCTGCCTCTGCTATCTGCCCCTCAAAAGCAAATAAACCGGTCTAGAGTAATGTGTAGCTTGAATTCACGCGTTATTTACGCGTTGCTTGGCAAACATTGATGTTCATAAATACAGCCAACTTGAAGCGAACTACTTACCAACAACCCGAAACTGAACTGAACTTGCACTAGTTCTAACTTCTTGGACGCTCAAAACGCAAGCATGGGGGCTTTGTCTTCCCCTCTCTCCCCTAGTACCCCCTACCCTACTGAGTACTATGGAGAACTTACACAACCTCTTTGTTCTTTTATTTCGATTTATGAACTTGTTGGTGCTTTTCACGATTTCGTACTAGGTAAACATCCATTCTTCACAAAGAGACAGATACTAATCCATTTTTTTAGCCCTTGAATTCATTGAGAAAGAGGGCAAGGCCCATCGTGGTATTGGTCTGCGCAACCTTCTTTTACAGCCAAGAAACGGGACGTATGACAATGCACAGGAAAATCTCACAGAAGCAGCGAATTTGTTGGACAATATGGATGTTACGCATGAGGACTTGGTGAAGCTGCGTGATTTGCTTTGCTGCTCTAAGGGAGTGTTGATCGACTTCAACGATGCAGTATCCAATATCATCACTTCGCCTTCCGATCGTCTCACCCCGTTTCATTGTAACGTGAGTATTGATACTATTGTATTAGCCTAACACATAAATCCAGATAACCTCCCATGACAGAATACTGCGCCTTTCATGGCCATCGAGTTACTAATTTTCGGGGCCCAGCATCGAGTGGCACACGACCTGGAGTCACTTTACTATGTATTCCTCGTCATTTGCACCGGTTTCGCTTCGCCCGGAATTCTTCGTAAGGAAGGCGGAGTTTATTGCGAGGGAGATGGCTCTGCCAATATATCGAGCTGGTTTCACGGTGGCAGCAATGAAGGTCTTTACACCAACACCTTCAAATACCTCGGTTTCGACAAGTTGGGCCGACTGCTTTCTGGTTTTTGGCCGGAAGTCATTGAACAGACCGCGGAATACTTTACGCCGCTCAGAGACTGCTTTCAAACGCTTCACGATGTTCTCTTTCGTCGCGTCTTCGACTATGCCTATTCAGAAAGGGAAAGACTTGCTCCCGACACAACTTGCGAACAGTTTCTCAACGTCCTTCGGCCTTTGCTCTACAACCACGAACTCATCATGGAGCACATGAGCGCCTTGAAGGCCAGGAAGGATAACTTGGCAACATCGGAAGCGCAGACAATGAAGGGCACTAAACGCCGAGCAGCTTCATTCACGAGAGCCGATGATCTTGACTTTGTCGCAACTGATAAACGCATGCGAATCAATGTGTAAGTGGTACTAATTGCATTTTCTGTACCTTGGCATTTTTCACACACGCCCAAGCCTCTGATCAACGTCTGTGTTTATGAATATGTTTCTGTTTCTTCTCGCTTTTTCGATGACCTCGAATGTTATCACTTATTTCTGTTTGGGGTCATTATAGTAGTATATGGCTTACGACTTATACTAGCTAAACATTCCCAACAGCGGCCCTTCACCTGTTTATCCCCTGTCTGCTACACCCTCACCCGATTATATACTCAGTCACCCACGCCAAATGGATCTTCTCCTGCGGAGCGTTATGATAGTTTCTCATTAATGCAGTAATGTCCAACCACACCCCTTTTCTATGGCTGTTGATTTGTTACAGCAGATCCGATATCGGATTCATAAAATGATGAACGTCGCGGTACGTTTGGATTCCAATGCCGTTATTCTGAAAATGGCCAGTATTCAGTACTGCAAGCTTCTATAGCCTCAAGGCATTGTCACGGGTCGATTCCTTCTGGCATCCTCTGGTTAGGCGTACACGTTTTGGCCGTTTCCGGTCAGACCTCCATGATCAAGCCGTTTTTGGACGGATTCTACATTGACCAGTATTACGCCCCGGTCTATATAGGGAAAGAAGAGTTTAGGCGTACACGTTTTGGCCCTTTCTGGCCATATGTTCACGATCAAGCCGTTTTTGGACGCATTCTACATTGGCTACTATTGCACCCTGGTCTACATATAAAAGAAGAGAATATCAACCATGGCAGGCACACCTAACCATCTTCAGACTCCCGTCTTCCTCTTCAATGTCCCTCTGTAGATTCACTGTCAATTTCGACTACCCATTCCTTGATATGCCGCGCCAATGCTGGACAACCTCCTTTGTGGCTGGGGCCACGTCTGGACAAAATCAGACCAAGTCTGTCGCTCGCTGAACTCCTTGTGCAGACTTTGATAGCTCATCGTATACTCTGTAGCCAACACTCGTTGGAAACAGACCCCCTTTACCTTGCAGGCCGCTATTTTGGCCGAACTGTGTGCTGTTTCGTTGACATTAGCGTGCTTATTAGGAACTCTGGCGGTTTGACCGCACTTCGGAGCAGCTCAACCCTTGGATCGGCATGGGGAACAGCACAGGGGTGGGTGCTCTTACAAATATCAACGCTTATTAACTCTTTGGGATCATCTGGATCAGTTACGCCCCCGATGTCCTCGCTAGCATTGTACGCAGTTCTAATACGGGGCTTCGGGAGGTCGTGGGGATGGTGAGTACATCCCTGTCCATCCCGAGATACTCCTGTTATATCCCCACGAAGTTGCAGTGCGGGGTGGATAATGTCCTATCCGAAGACATCAAGACGATAAACACCGACGCGCCTAATTGGATGGCATCCAACGATAGAAAACTCACCCCATACGAGTCCAAAGGAACTACCAGACGAGTTAAAGAGGCGTGGCCACTGTTCTTATACGATCACAGGGAGTTTGAAGCTGACGACTCATGGAAGGGCCTGCTCAAAGGTCCCCTCCTTCTAACGGTGTGTTGATACAGGAACTCTATAACTTAGCCCTCACGATAGAACACACTAACAGGCGTACATTCGCATTTTCCAAGGGTCACGATTGGAACGAGTCACCCCCGCATCCATCGCATACGTCGCAACTCTGGTACGTTTTGCTCTTCCTATTAAACTTGTCAAGGACTGGTGACCCATACTAGGATCCGGCCAGTTAAAAGTATATCTTTCCAAAAACTCCTGGAACATCCGTCGACGGCACATAAACTTCTACAACCGTATCGTCGATTTACTTACAAGCTCCGAGAGCGAGGACGACAGGGAAGTGGAGAGGCTACTTCACTGGTGGAATGGGTGTGTCAATTTGAACTTCTAAGTACTTGGACGTGCCTTAAATAGATTTGTTTCTCACTTCTAGCAAAATCTACCTTGTTGAAGCCGCAACAAAAGAACAGGAGTATCGCGATTATTCTGTGAGACTTAAGGCCGCATTTTCCGACGCGACTTTAGGTTTTGGAAAGTTGTTTG
>JABCKU010000207.1:0-12869 GCA_018221655.1 Myochromella boudieri | reverse complement strand
ATGGGCGTCTCAGATGATGATCGGCGACGACATCGAGCGTTGAATGAAGCTCGAAAGGAACCTACTCCTTCAAGGCTTCACCAGTATTAACCACGTCAAATGGAAAACTGTCTGATGTGGCATTAGCGATCAATGGCTTGACTTGTGTCAACCTATATGGATGAAAAGAACTGCGTGGGCTCAGAAAATCGAGGAGAAGAATGCAAAACGTACGAAACATTGGCACTAAACCATCGAACGAATGCTGAATACTTGGAGTCGTGATCCACGACATCGCCGATCCCCGGACTCTCCCTCTATAACTGCTCAAGTTCACGACGCGCCTGGCAGCCCCGCCATGCCCTCAAACCACCGCACAACGGCAGCGACCTTCCTCACTGCCGCATCGCTCTCCCCCAGGCGAAGATCTGGCCTTAGCCTGTTGTCCTCATGCGTATAAGGCATAGTGCGGAAGCAGATCTGAGCCGTGGATTTGAGGTACGGGGACGCGGAGAGGGCGGGGGAAGTGCCAGGGTCACAGGTCGCTGTCACATCTAAATGTTGGCAAGAACGATCAATACATATATCGTAAAATGGATCTGCCAGAGTATATACGTACTCTCAATGAGCAGCACATCTCCCCTCTTCACTGCCACTGTATCATGAAGCCCGCCCCACGTCTCAGCAACTTCCCGCCACGCAGTGAGCTTGCATACGTACCCGTCCTCGTCCCCGAGGATCATGTTGAGCACACACACTTCAGTCCCAGCGTCCACGCCGCGCTTGAGGCGGATGGTGTCGGGCCCGTCGACCTCCAGTGCTGCCAGGAGGAGTGCAGAGATCTTTGGCTTCTTTGTACGAGAGGAAGACGAAGAAGACAAGGAAGATAGGGAAGTTAAGGCGTGGAGGCTGAATGTGAAGGATGGGAAACGAGCTATGGAGGAAGAGTCAGAGTAGTCATTGTATCCTGAGAATGACTCTTGCGTTTCTTCTTGGGTACGGAGATGTGATTTGGATATGTCGAGGAGGAAAGAAGGCGCGCCGGTGTTCTGGCCAACCGCACGCGATTCGTCGAGGGCAGTGGGCGGCCAAGTTATCAATGTCGTCTGGTCTGTGCGCAATGCATGAGTTATATAGTCCCGGGTCTCCAGATGTTAAGATCGAATGCTCACCCTGGCCCCCAACACCACCATCATGCCCCTCCTCCTCTTCCTCTTCTTCATCCCCTTCATCAAATATAACATTTTGATATATTAGCGATATTCGTCTGCTCGCTGCTTCTAGTGTCGCTGCAGGGAAGACAATCGACTCTGACCGGGAGAGTGTGGGTTTGGGAGCATGGGTAGACGACGAGAGTGTGTGCCAGTGAAAGGCGCTAGGGTCTTTGTCGACGTCGGCGGCGGTGGGGGCGCCCAGGAAGACGCGGTACATCATGGTGGTTGAGGTTGAACACGAACTGTCACGGCGTGAGGGTTGTGTGTCACGCCCAAGGCTGGTTCAATCATTATTCGTGACGGTACACAGTAACAGGGTACGAACATCTGTACTTATGAACGTCGCTATGTATTAGTACAGCTTCAAACCCTACGAAGAGTAATGGCCCTCCCTCTGCCGCGTCGTTCAAGTAATTGACTATCCACGCCACCTAGGATTACAGAGCATATTTTTTACAAGGCCAGCCATGGTATCCTTTCAGGATTCGGACAACTGGTCCAGCGATTTGTGCCCTATAAATAGTAAGCAATCCATGCATATATATGGCCGATGTTACCGTAAGTCGTCGATGGCCTCCCGAATGCCAGTCAATCATTCAACATGGGTGCGGCACGGGCACTAGTGAACGAAGCGGCGACTGTCATCATGAAGGAGCTGAGGCACAGTATCTGAATGGATTCGAAACCAGCCTTAATCTTGGCTCCTGCACGTACATGGAATATTGCCGTCGGTAACGCTATGTGGCAACAAGCTCGGCAATGTGCTGAAGAACCGGGAACCATGGTTCTATGGTGCGACGGTGGTAACGGTGGAGTGAGTGGGGTAGCGGGTGGCGGCTTTCGTGACTTCACTTAAGTACGATACCCCTTCGAAGAACGTCAAACGCCGTACGCGCACTATGGGGGTCTTGGGTTGCTCCTTATGTGGCTCTCGGTCCTTGGTAATTCTCCCATAGACCTGGTCCATTTAGGCAGATCTAGACCTCCGCGACTTTCTTAGCGTCAGTTCTGGTCACCCAATAGTATCCAGATTCTCTTGTACAAAATAGGCCTTAGTTAACCGTTAACTTGTGCAACATAAAGGACATTTCCATCTACTAGAAATTCCGTGTTGGATGATAGGCAGGAAAATTCTGTCTTGCTTTCCGGGATAACAAATATGAAGCGCCAGGCTTTTAAAGCCGGAACTCCAGAAAATTGCTTCATCAGGCCCAGAAGACCGTTTCCGATGCCATGCTGTTTTCCACCTGTAAACTGGAAAAGGTATAGGAAATCATCATGCATGATGAATGAATCAATTGTAACTTGATTCTTGACCGCAGGATGGTAGTAGACGTCCCTTTCGATTGAAAATTGCCTACCAGCCATAAGGGAGTACCTATCGACCCTCGTTGGAGTAACAGACAGGTTCAAATCTTGTGGGGAGTCGACAAGGGTTGCGTGCCAATGAGAATTTGCGCGCTGGGGCCGAAACATTGGTTTGGCGGTAAGCGTGAAGCCTTCTCCAAATGATAGCTGGAAATGAACTTCAAACAGAGGGCCTGCCATTCCGCTGGCGCGGGGCACATCAGAAAAAATATTCAGTAACCGGAACCTATCCCCGGCTTCCCATTGATACATTACCACACGAAGTTGCTGGCGAACGAACTCTGTGATAGGGGTAACGGTGTATGACCGCATATCAGCGTGATTGGGACGCGCAACAAGGCATATTCGATGAGAAACCGAGTTGATCTGTAGCATCCCGGACTCCATGACAAGTTCAAGAAATAGTTGGGGAGTTAAGTTCGAGATGAGGGATCCACGACGACCGTAAAAGTCTGCAATATCCTCATCATCCATTGCCCAGCAAAGCCGTGCTGTCGGACCAGCTTGGTGAAACCGTTTACGAGCCTCAGTCAAAACCCGCGTCGTTTGGTAAAATTTTTCTCTGCAACATGTTCAGATGTCTATTCTACATTGAATGGTGATGAAACGTACACTTTTTCTATTTCCTGCAAGGTCCACGGATTCATGACAATCACGATGGGTGGTCGTAGCTGATGAAGTTTTTCCCAGCGCTTCTGAGGCGGAGAAGTGACATAAATTGGGAAAAAGGGTGTGTCCACCGAGAAGAGAGAAAGGGGGAGTGTGTCAGGGGCGTCCGCAGAGTCCACAAAACACCATGTGTAGCCTATCCCGGTAATCGCATATTCTGGATAAACCCGCGTGGCATGCTCATACTTGTCGGGATCAAGTCCACGCACACCCGATGCGGAAAAGATATAACAAATCCCGTTTATGTACCACGCAACAAGCTGCTTCTCCCCAAGACAACGGCGTAGTGCATATCGGATCCACATGGTTTTGCCTGCGAAGGGGATAAAAAAGATGGTCTAAACTAGTAGGCAAGTTTCCGTACCGATTCCGGGTTGGCCAGTAACTACCACCAGGCGACGTTTGAGGGGGGTGGGTTGCTTGTGAATATCTTCATCTAATGCGTGGAACTCTTTAACTTTGTCAAAGGCCCTAATGTACTCGGCGCGAACAAGATATGGTCCATAGATATCCTCAAGGAACGGGTCACCCAGAAGAACATCGCCGTCCCTGTCCCTGTCGTCCTCCTCTCCCCTGTCCTCTTCATTATCCTCTCCATGTTTGGGGTGATCAACTTGCATGCCGTCAGCTGAATTCGGGGGTTCGGTTAGCATTGGATTCAAGGGTTTTCCCCAAGCCTCGCGATGAAACCTTTCGAAGCGGAATAGGCGACTTGTGTGCAATTGCGGATTATGGCGTTTTGTTGGCATTGAGTCATCTTTGTGGGAAAAGGTCACTACAAGTCCGATTACTTCCCGTACAACCTACCGGAGTCACTATTCTTTCTCTTTACCGTGCCTCCTATGCGATGGCATATTGAGAGAGCATGTACGAGCAAAACTCGTGTTGAAACATACCTGGATAAGCCAGAGCTGGTGCATTGGAAAGCCTAGAGCGTGCCAAACCCATATTATCGGGCCTGGATTGTCCTGTCCATGGCGTTAGCGTTATGGGCCGCTCGGCTTATAGGAAAATTTATGAATATGGGACACACCCTCTGGAAGACGGACAACAATATGGATATAGTCTTCATGTGGAGGATTGCAGTCGGTAAATAGTGTGTATATTTTTGAGAGGTCAAGCATTTTTAGTTCACTCTCCAAGGGTTGGCCATTCGGAAATAAACCAGTGATTGCGGCATCGAGGGTCACCTTAGGCGACAAGAGCACTGGGGTTGCGAGTTGGTACAAAATAAGCCGGTTAGCATCGACACCGACACCATTGAGCTCATGAAAAGCTTCATCATAGATGGCCTGTCTCAGATTATCCGTATTTTCATTGCCATTTAACGTGATTGGGAGCAGCCGGAGCTTACGTTCCAAGATATAGCAATGGATTTGGTAACTGGCCATCACGTCTTGTTGAATTGTTGTGCACGAGCTCACATTGGACGACGAGCAAGGAGATGGTGGTGGTTTCGGGTCAAGATCATCTAAACAAAACAAATGTAAATACGCGTAAAATATACCGATTGAGTCATTGACTGAGAACAATCTCGTTTCCAACATGAATGACTCAGAAACGAGAGGTCGAGATTTTCAGGAAGTCTGTCCATCGGAGCCATTGTTCACCCCCTTTTCCCGGCGTGAGTGACCCTAGTGTTTGCGTTTTGGGATGGGCTGCGACAGTGACAAGCTCAAGTCACGCGCTTGGTTGATTTCACCATGCAACGAACGGTCCAAGGTCCTTGGCCCATCATGCTGCCCTTTCAGGATTTGGACAACTGGTCTAGCGATTTGTGCCCTATAAATAGTAAGCAATCCATGCATACATATGGCCAATATTACCGTAAGTCGTCGATAATCTCTCGAATGCCAGTCAATCATTCAACATGGGTGCGGCACGGATACTAGTGAACGAAACATCCATTGTGATTATGAAGGAGCTGAGGCACAGCATCGGAAAACTTGAAGTATCCCAAACGCGATTCCTTGACTTAAGTCGACTTAAAACTCTGCCCTTTGATATTTTCCACGAGGTAAAATATCGAACTTCTGTGGGTTTATTCCCTCCGATTGAGGTGCTTCTTTGGCAGATCTTAGGCCATCTACATCCTATCGACCTTTTTAACTTTCAACGTACCACCACAAGTCTGCGGTCTCTAATCAGGTCACCAGAAACGACTTCGCTCTTGAATCTCGTACTCGACCGTAACCAGGATACCATCCTTGCCCGCCCAGTGGATATGCCCCCGCTGAGGTGGATGAATTTATTGTTTGCCCCGTTCCTGTGTGAGGTATACGGGGAACCCTTAGTATCCAATTCCTGCTTTCTCATCGAGTGAATAGCGCTGCGACAAGCGTCAAGTTCGCCCCGATATGTTGTGGAGACGCCGCCTCTGTCATTCCTGCGTGTATATTCGGTTTGTCTGTTATGATATCCTCCCTGGCCCACAAAACCCTCACATCTATCATCCAGGACCAAGCAGCTACTAATCGATCACTCGGCAGAACAGCTGGTGGCTGCGTTGTTCGAGCCATATATAAACGGTACACATTGCTATGATACCGTAGTACAAGATATGCACATCTGCTAACCACTGTGAAGACAGGCCTGCGTGTCCAGCAAGAAATCGACCATTCAGCAGAACAGCTGGTGACCGCGTTGTTCAAGCCATATACAAATGGTACAGGTTACTATGGTATCGTAGCACAAGATATGTGCCTCTGCTAACCCCGTTCATACAGACCTGGGGCGTGGCCAGCAAGATATAAACCCTAAAAACTTTTGCGACGTCCAAGTACTGGCGGATATTCTTGGAGCATTAGAGTCCGCTCAAGACTTAGAATGGGACGAAGACTGGGACGACATAGACAGACAGATCGCTGCACTTGATATAAACACAACCACAAGAGACATAATCGTGTCTGCTACATCGGTGCGTTGCTCCAGAGTCCAACGCTATACATAGCTGACATTTCTTGGAAGTTCCGTAAAGGTTACGAAACCTGGCTGGTAGATGGTATGGCGCCAACGATTAACCGCCGTAAACCTCGAACTCGTGTGGCCATTATTAAAGGGTATGTCACAGAATCATGCTCACATCACAAACTAACCTATTTGATAGATTAACCAGCCGTTTGGAAAAGCTGGGTCACAACCAACAAAGTATCAAAACATGCCTCTTCTCTAAACTGGGCAAGGAATTCATTTCTTCAATAATTGAACCCCAGCCTCATCCCATTCGTTATATTCGACGTAGTGAGTGCTCATAAAGTTACTTTGTATCACACTAACGACGAGAATGACCAGATTGGTCAACTCTCGCCGCCCTCCTTAGCCCACTCATACAAATGGTACTTGCGCAGGAGATAGAAAGAGCCAGGAATGATGTTTTGAACGTGCGTAAGGTGGCAATTCATCAAAAATGGCGTTACTACAGACATTTCGTCAATGCGGCCACCGACTGCCAAGGCATGCCAGACATACTGCTGCAAGAACCTCTTGCCGCCATGATAGGGGACCCTTCGAACACCCCCAACACTATCGACAATCAGAAGGTCTTCCACGCTATTGCCTCTTTTGCAGAACAGTGGATACCTAGAAAGATGGCTGATGTAGCTAAAATGGCAGATAACCTCCAGCCGGTTCCGGGGCAACAACCTTTACTCAACCCTGATTGGAGAAAGATACCCATATCTGAATATAGCGTCAATTCCGCCGCGTGTGTTTTCACCTGCTTGGCATGCGGACTCCACCCTGTGTTGTTCGGAACACCCTGTCTTCTCGGCGTGCCACAGATGCTCTGCCACCAGGTGGATTGCCCTTGCGGTCCTTACCTGACACGTACTTTTGAGGTGGATGAAAAAGGATGTGCTGCCGCTGCTGCACTCCTTGAACTCGTCGGCCTCGATCCACGGACTACGTTAGTGAAAGACTTGGATAATTATTGGGGTATGAAGTTTGTGTGTTTGGGCTGCTCGGAAGGAAAGGAACCTAGGATGTGGAAGGAATGTGTACGTTGCGTTCTTCGAGGTCTGCTTGGATTATTTCTCACGTGTGATGCTCAGATCGTGCACTGCAGGGGCCATAGCCCTACAGAGTCGTCGTCCCACTGGCAAATTGTGCCTCAGGAAGAAATCTCAGAAAAAATATGAAGTAGATAACACTTTAATGTATGTAATTTTAGAGAGGCTATCATGACTGTGGCCAAATGCTGATCAGCGTGCGAATATTTTGTTATCGTGACTACGAACAGTAGAATGTCGAATTCGTTTTTGTCCGTCCACTTCCGAGCTTCTCGCCTTGTTCTTGCCATGATTTTTCATCATATGATCGTCTTGAGGCGCCACCGTTGTACTCTAAGTTGACGCGTACCTCCTCACGTCTGATATCAATGTCGACTACTTGCGTGGCGACACTAACTTCTCAGAATCGGGACCAGAATGTTCCAACTTCCAAGTCTAGGAATACATCGTATGCCTCATACCCTATGTCTGTGTCACGAGCTCGGTAGCTCTCTGATAGCAGATAAAAGGCTCTCAGTATGTACTTCAAGACCATGCGCCCTCCCTGACGCGCATCATCCAAGTTATTGTAGCAAGGTCAAGAACATGTCGTACTACGCTGGATCTCACTCTGCCGAATCGACTGCTCTTGAGCCTAGGCCTGAACAGCTGTGTGAACGATTCATCGCTCGCATACGGCGCCTAAAGGCCCCAGTTATGTTACAGAATGGCAGACCGCTTGTCGAGTTCATCGAACGCATGCTATCTCGAACCGCAATCAGGCAGAAATCTCACGTCTGGCTACATGCCCTCCGTGTCATGATGAAGATTGAATGGCTTCGAAACAAGCGTGATATTCAAACTCCTACCCCAAAGCATCCAGGTGTTTACTTCGGGATCGCGCTCATACTCTCCAATAAGTACTATGAGGATTACGCTTATGGCCTTGACTCCTGGGTAAATGTCATGATCCAAGACGTTCCGAGTATCTCAACGCGCGAGCTATTTCTCTGGGAGCACCACGTAGGCCAGGCGCTAGGCTGGAACCTCACTCCTTTGAAAAATAATAAGATGGAAAGTTTTGAATTGGTGGTCCACAACATTTACATGAACTCTGAGTCGATAGCTGTCGGGGGCGCTTCACACCTTTCGCCGCCAGCTCAACTGGTACTGCCGCGTTCCAGGGAATATGATTTACCAAATTCAATTCTAGGTCATTCTGGCTACTACCATACTTCATCCTCCTCCCGTGCACTGGCTCTGCAAGGTTGCCAGGCGCCAGGCTGCCAGGCACCTGCTTGCCATCGCGCTTACCCTCATTACCACGCTCTTTAATTGACCTCGCATGCTGGACTCTTAACTATCCTACTTGCCGTTATTTGTACAATGGATTTTGGTACTCCAATATCTACCTTCATTAGTCCTCATCTGTAGTAGTACCCTGACTTGGATACCGTGTCACAGTCTTGTATCATACCTATGGTTCTTGTTATTTTTGTATCGAATATAAGTCATGGCTTGTTTGTATAAGACTGACAACCGCTGCCTATGTTTAGTGTTGCCCAGGAAACCCTGAGTTGCGACAACCGAAGCTCAATGGCACTCATACCTTTGTTCCCGATTTGTCTGGACAGCGCCACCCTTCACGCGAGGCACACTTATTTGGTTCTTGTACAGGATCAGTCGCCACCGTGCTGTCGATCACTTTTCCACACGTTGTTCTAATCCACCTTCTGAAGTGATTGACAACATGTTCTTTTTGATCGAGTTTTGTAGTGTTAGTGCCCACGGCTGCGCCTTTGTTTTCATTCCCGCTGTACTCTGTATCCGGGTCGCGCGTTGCCGGTGTCATTAGGGTATAAGAAGATACTCAGTACTATGTCACACTTCGATATCCACATGGCAGTACGACAGATACAACTCTCAAACACCAAAGCATCGTGACAGTCCTGTCAACATCTCGAGCCACCCAGGCTGGCACCAGATCATATCCCTTCGAGCCTGTCCAGACTGTTTCTCAGCCTAAGTCTGAACACCTGTGTAAGCAGTACCTGGTGCACACGCTGAACTTAAGTTCGCAAGCCAGGTTGCTGAACAACACCCTGATCGTCGATTTCATCGGAACAGTGCTAATGGCACGGACTCAGATGAAGCGCCACATCTGCGTTCACGCTCTCTTCGTGATCAAGAAGATCGAATCCCTTCGAAATTCGGAGGAATTCAGTATCCAAACACCCACTCCCGACAATCCAGGCCTCCACTTCATGGTCGTCCTTATACTTCTGTGTAAATTCCACTACGACGCTGGGCTCGCACCCTCCAAGGCAGCCTGGATGAAAGTCATGGAGCCATATATACTCACCGAGAAACGTGAATTGTCTCAGTGGGAGTTGCATATTGCTAAGATTCTGGGCTGGAATCTTATGCTGCTGCCCTGGGACGAGATGCAAAAGTTTGCCAAAGAGGTTTACGACAACTAGAGGAAACCGTCAGCAACCCACGCTGGTTACCATACCCATCAGTGTAGGCATCACGAGGATAAGCTGTAGAAGGCGACTTGGTTTACATGACACACTACAGCATCGTAAAAGTCGCTGTGTACATGCTACATTCAAACGAGTTATGGGAAGAACATGATTGTTCGAGAATACCACAGAAAAAATGAAATACATACTGATACATAGATAACCATTAGAACGGATGAAAGGATTTAAAGTATCACATCTTCGTCACGGAGCGGATTATCAAAGGCATCTGGTTCGCTCCCTCGGGATCCGTAACCAACACAGGCCGCTGCACCACCGCCGACTTCTTCACAATGTCTTTCGCCGGAACTGCAAGCTCAAATTCGAATGCCCGCACCAGTGTGAAAAGGAGTGCTTTTGTCCTGTAAGAGCAGATTAAACAAGCAGATTTGTGGGCCGTGACAAGTACTCACTCGACTAGGGAGAAGCGATAGCCAATACAAGCACGTGGGCCGCCCAGGAACGTTAGCATATTGCCCCACACCCCAGGTATGCCGCCTGCTGCCTCTGGGACTTTCTCCCAGCGCTCAGGTCTGTACGTGTAATGTATTTATAAGTGACGACTTGGTTGACAATTCGGCGCTACATACCTGAATTCCATTGAATCTTCGCCCCAGATTGACTTGTCACGGTTGATTACGAGTATGGGAATGAAGAGGGTCTGTCCCTTGCTCACCCTAAGTAACTGTTAGACATATTGTGACATAGAGTGGATAACGTCTCCACCTGATGGAATCATGTACGACGCCTTTCCGGTCTGTGAAGGGTTTACCGAGGGGCACGATGTCGTCCTTGAGGGAAATCCGAATCGTGGAAGGTACAGGCGCATGAACACGTAAAGTCTCGCGGACAACCATGTCCAGGTACGGTAAAGCGTTGAGCTCATCCATCGTTGGGTTATCAGTGTCGACTGCGAGTAGTTCCTGGCGTAGTTTGTCCTGAACTCTTTTGTCCTGGGTGAGAGCGTAAAGCGCCCATGTCGTGCCGGTGCTGGGTGGGAGGCGTTTGAAAACAAAGGTTGTGAATAGTAGATACAGAACTCACCTAGTGGTTTCGTGGCCAGCAGTCAGGAAAGTGGGGACCTCTGGTGGCGGTGATTCAGCATGCAGCAGCAAGCAGTGATATGGGATAATTTACGTGCTAAGACATCTTGGTCTGACATACGCTGGTTTTCTGGTATATCCGTCGCCATATTCGATTTAACCAGAAGCGAAAGGAGATCACGCGTCTTCCATTCACTCTTCTCGTGTATTGAGGCTTTACTCTCGTGCAAAAGTTCCCTTCCAATGCGGTTCATGACCTTACTTGCTTCAGCCCCTTTTAGATCCTGTTCTGTATTCTATGATAACGGTTGTTAATATTGGTTAGTAGCGGCTGTGGAAGATTTTACCAGGAAACGAAGGAACGGAAACCATGCTCTCAATATGGGGATGACTGTCATCCTTGTCCCTGATTTAAACATTACCGCAAAGGCGGCGTTGAGTTCATTCTTTGTCGGACCATCGCTGAGGGCATCAAACTTATAATTGAATCCTTTACTGGGGGATAAGAGTTGCGAAAACTGAAGTGCAGAAAGTCATACCCGCTAGACCGATGATGTCGAGCGTGGCTCTGCTTAACCACGATAAGGCATCGATTCGACTGGTACCACCTTGATTAGCATTGTCTGTTGCCCAGATATCCCGTAGCTTTTGAAGGTGAACATAAACTTCAAAATGTTGAAGTTGAGATACCTACTTGGACGGCCTTTGCAATAAATATTTCTGTGAGTGCTCTGACTTGCACTGGCCCAAAAGCAGGGTTCTATCGGTTTTGATTGTATGCACAATCCAGACAACACGAAACTTTTCGTACCATGACTTTTCGCTGATACATAGATCAGACCAATGAAAAGAAAATAAATATATAGATGTACCTGTTGCTTGTGCTTATCACCCTCGACAACGAGAACACCTGATAGTGATATTCAGAGCTTGGTAATATAACGGTGAAAGGGGGCATAGATACCTGATCCAAGAATTCGACTTAGATTGTAGCGTGCAGCTTCAGGCTTCTGATAGATATCAGTGTTCATGAGAATATGATTCAGTGCTTTAGTATCCGTTGTATACAGCCTTCTCATCTATAGACCAAGACTCGTCGTTAGTCAAACATTCGAGAGTAAACTGTGTACGTACGCCAAATAATCCCGTGTACTGTATTGTTGAACCATGTTCGTCCACCCATTTCTCATGCAGTACTGAATTTTCCTACATCTCCGAGTCAGACATCCGTGATACACTAAATAATTCAGATCAACTCACCGCCTCCCATATCTCCTTTAAGTTCCCGTAGATCCAGCTCGCACTCTTTGGGCCCGGAAGATCACGTATTGGTGAAGAAATTTCCCCGTATATGAGCTTCAGACCCCGATAAAGTCCATAGACGGCCAATGTTCCAGATAGTGACCCCAGAAGTTGAAGAAACGAAGCCATGCCGGTTATTGAAACAACTCTTGCGTTCAAGTGCTGGTTTAGTGGAAGGTACGCGTCAATGCTTGCAAGCCACGCAAGCTGCTGTGTCTGTCAGTGCATTTGATTTCGATGTGGTCGTGAGATCAACTGCCGCCATGACGAATACTCGTCCGGACAACGGACCGGAGAACGCCGAAGAGGTCCTACAACATGGCCACGCATTTCTGGTACCTTGGAAACTGGAACAACTTTTGGTAAAGGAATATCTCTCATTTTCGTTGCACAAAGTACTATGGTGGTGCGCCAATGATTCGGGAATCCAGCCCTAATTAATGGAATGTCTTAAATTGCTTCTCGTTCCCATACTATCTGTGATTCACTGTGATTCATCTCCACGCGGTCTCGAAGTAGGTTCTTTTAAACGACTCCTTGACTGCCATGGTATCGACAGAGACACCTTCGAACTACCTAACATGCTCGACCGCAACGTCAATCTCGATGTTCTTGCATTCCTGCTCCCGTTGAGGCTATACACTCAAATATGCCTTTACTTTTCCATGGCCGATCTTTCCTCACATCCCGCCATCATTGATACCTTGACGAAAAGCCTCAAACAGCTGTCCGTCAACTTTCCATGGGTAGCCGGCCAGGTCGTAAACGAAGGTGCCAGCGAAG
>JABCKU010000206.1:0-14721 GCA_018221655.1 Myochromella boudieri | reverse complement strand
CCTGCTGCTCTCAAGAAGTATCACATAATTGACGACGGCTGGCAAAATTATGCATTGTTCATCGTGCACGGTTCGGCAGGTAAGATATTCAACTCCCCGAATTTAACCTTCCAACGTTCCCCACGTACGTAGGAAGTCGCACCGAGCGGTGTCTCTCCTATGACGAAAAGCCATTGTTACTATTTCAAAATTTTAAAGATGCCAACATGAATCCAATCTTTATGTTGAAACACATCAGAGAAATCCGGTCACCTATAGCCATCGCCCAACAAAAGTATGCGGGTCGCAAAGCTTCATCCGCCATGCTCAGCCCACAAGTCAGATGGCCAGAGCCTAGCATCTTGTCACCTGCCATCGACATGTCTACAAAGGGCGACGACATATCCCGACCTATAGTACGCGGATCAATTTCTTCAATCGCTTCGACTGCGACAAATATGAGCGGAACAACAATTGGTGCTTCATTCTCAGAAAATGATACACCCATAACGAGAACACCTGAACCAACGGACGTACCCATGCCCAATAACGTAGTATCGTATGCTGTTGCAATATACCCTTACATGGCTGAGCAAGAGGATGAATTTGATACGTTTGTGTAAGCTCTTGTCCTACTTTTACATTTTTCCTTGGCTCAGTGGTCATCAGGGGTGATACCTTCGTTATACTGTCTCGTGCTAGGGGTTGGTGGGTCGTACAGCGTGACCCGACAGGTTCTGGCACCGTAGATCAGGACAAGCAAGGCTGGGTTCCAGCAGGGTGTCTGCTAGAAACTAATGTCCCCATCGCCTCCGCAATTGCAGAAGCAATGGCGGCGAAGGGTTCTGCGTCTGGAGTACTACCCGGTACTCCTGCCTCCAAGGCTCCCATATTAACCTTGAGGATCATCTCGACCAGTGTCCCTAGTATTGCTTTGATGGATTACCGAAAGAATGGAGATGAAGAACTTCATCTCGTGAAAGATGATGTTCTGAGAGTCTTTAAGCAGTATAATCATTGGTCATATGTATGTTTATATTTATGTGATATGTTCCGCATCGGACTTCATTCTTTTCTCTGCAGGTGGCAAAGGAAGATGGTGGAGATCGGGGTTGGGTGCCAGTGGGTTGCTCTTGATATTAATTTTTACCATAGGTTCTGACATATCTTGTAGTCATGGTTCATTGGCAAACTCAAACAGCCTGTCGGCGATGTGCCAAAAACCTCTAGCGGCAGCGTTCTATCGCATCTCCAAGGTTCATTCTGATGATGTTGATTAACCAACCATGGGTAAGATACGGCTCATTTAAACTCAACTATTTTTCGTGCCATTGGTGATCCCTGAGATTATGTCTCCCCAGCTATGATAGACCTTGAGATATAACCCAGTATACGCTCTTGTCAAACTTCTGGTCAGTTTCCTGGTTTATTGGGCCCAGAAAACTGGAGACTGGCCTATGAACGATCTGAGGGCTAACACTTGAGGAAGACCCGCTACACCAGTTGCAGATTTATAGAACACCAGGTCTCATTCTTCAGAGCCCGGTTACGGTGGAACAGATATTGCAGCGCCATCCTGGGTAACTTCTAGCGGTGGTGGTCGGTGGTCGCGATACTCAAAGGATCAGACACTCTGCGGTATCCTAACGAGCTAACTAAGAGTTCGGACGCCATAATCATACCCTATTAAGCCCTTCCCTTAGGCAAACCCACATGGGTAAAAACGCTCATGGAAAGCGTTAACGTATTATAATATCGTGGGTTCTAAGCCAGACTCGTTGTCGTCGAAGTTGAAGAGGTGTGGTTGAATTCAAGTAAAGTAGGAATAACACGATGTCTCGTGTTATAACGATCGCTCGTCGCCCCTGCGAGATCAGATCGTGTATTCAATTTTGGGTCACGGAGGTTGAGCATAAGCCGGGATATCATAGTAGACGATAAACTGCAATTCCGTAAGCTTATAAGAACAAGTTAAACGAACCAGTATCTTACATACATGTTGGCAGTAGTGGTGAAGAAGCCTCTTTCGTATCCCTGCGCAGTCCACCGCTTCAATCATCGACTTTGTTAAATGAAATATCTTGTGCTTACCGGTAATGCCTGGAATTGAGGTAGTATCAATTGAGCTAATGGTTGGGAGGGTGGCTAACGTACAATGAAAGATACAATATTCAGAAGAGACACAACGACCATGATTCTAAGCCAAGTCGGTACGCTTCAGCAAGGAACTCTGTAAACGAATAACGTGAATCTCACCCAAAATAGATAGCACCTGGACAATTTTGTGAGCACTGATCGAAGAGAGGGATCATGGTAAGAACCCCACCATCTCGAAGAAGAATATTCAATAAAGACCTATGGCCTACACGACCCCGCCCAATAGACTTGTAAAGGGTCATTCCAAATATTAAGGCATCATAGAACATCATCCCAGCCCACGCTGCCGCCAGACCTATCAAATCAGAGTCTGTCAGCAAGGCCCTTGAATCGTTGACATTGAGTAACACGAACGGACGGCACTTAGTATGTCCTGGTGGTGAGTGATGATAAGGGGAAAAGGCACGAAGAAGCTCACCTACTGTGGTCTACCGGTGAGACACAGCTCACGCGTGGGAGCTCCACGGCGTCTGCCACATCGTGCCCAAAGGCGACCATCACCTATACGAGTAGAGCAAAAAGGTGAAGTGTCACAACGGGAAAATGCAATGGCTGAACGGTACTCACAGTGCCAGATACAGTCACTGCAAGACCGCAACCACAGAGGAAGAGAAGAACTTTTTTACTTCGGTCATAAAGTGCATGAGTGCGCATAGTCATGAGAACTGTGGTATGTGGAAGTGAATTTCCCATCGTTGGGTTCGGACCAACAGAGAAGCTTACTTCCAACTAGGAGTTGAGTGATCACAGCGAGATACTGATGGTATGCAGAAAGGGCAGCACATCTGTTGTATTCAATTACCATTCATTTAACATGTCGGGTCAGGATTACAGCTTACATCTAGGGTGAAAGCTCCCTGAGAATTAAACGGTAATGATATCAAGAAAGATTTCCTCACTTTATCCGAGTTTGGATGTCGCACATCCCAAAAGTATTGAAAGGTGATAGGGACATGGCCTAAGAGCGAGAGATAGCGGTTGATGTAGAATAATACTGACGCCCAAGAAACACGCCTCGCAAACCAAAAACGGTCAACTTCGACGGACAGCGTCAGGGCGTAGTCGTAATAAAGGATGGCTAGAATAATCTCTCATTGGATCCAATGGGATTGAACGTTATACACAATGCGTACCGAATGGTGCGAGGTTGACATAGAGACTACGAGTTCTGTCGGAATGTTAGGTTACTTATTCAAGGCAACAACGATAGCTCTGGTGAGATCCAACAAAGATATCATTGGTATGTGGAGTAGCCCAGGTTTGATGATCAGATCGACTGGATGAGGTGGTGCATTCTAATTATTCCCCGTGTTCTCCTCAAGCCCTCCTAGGATTCCAAGTAGCCGTAACTCAAGCCTAAGGTAGTTTTACATTAGGATATTGCCGCACCCGGTAAATGGCTTGTAAGAAAGGGAAAAAGAAAAGGACCAAGATCACGACATCAGGAAACGAAAGAAAAATGTATTTGCATTTTTTGACTGACTCTTTTCACAAGTCCGGCAAACTCCGACAGAGGTTTTGGGCGGGTGCAACTTGATGACAACCACAAGTATCATCATCTCCTCAAGGCGCTCACACGACAGCATCTTGGGTAAATTAACCCAGTGTCGAGGTAGATATGGACATATATCAATCATACCTTGTCGGCGGTGCATACTCAAATAACTAGTAGAGTATCCAACTCCCGGGAAGGTATATGTTCCCCCACGGTTCTAGCCAGTAAAGAGCGATATCAAGGTATCAAATCAAGTAACGACATCACAACTAGATGGCAAGTTGTGGAAAGTCGGTCAAAAGCTTCAGTCGATATAGTAGGACGGGTCTCTTGAAGTCGTACTGGGGTGGTCATTGGTCCATTTATGAGGGGCGAGCTCTACGCAAGGTTTACCTGTCAGTTAAGGAATGGATTGCCAGTCTAGCCTTATTTCCAAATTCACAAGAATGGGAGACCTACCGATTCACCAAGAAGCACCAACACCTAAAGTGAAAAACTCTGCACAACGCAGAAGTCATTGAAAGACAAGGGAATGGTCTGATCCCGAAGCTCCACTCCCTAGGAGTTTTAGGTATGGAAATACGGCAGCCTCTATTTGTTATTTATCTATTATGGTACAGTCCCAAACAGTGTTTATACGCGGCGAGACACATGGTTGGTGCAATGCAGTTTCTGACAATATTTTCACATTGACGACCCGTAATACAAAGCACAAAGGGGAACACGACTCACCGGAAGATGTCACCATAGGTTACAAACACTCGTCCCTGGGCGTCATTATCGAACTCGAAGCCGTGATGTTGAATTCGAGCGCAGTGTGAGGAACACTATGGCCTGTGTTATAAAGGTTGGCTTCCCTCGTTACTGCTACAAGATTAGAAAATTGTGAATGCAGTTTTGGGTCGCGGAGGTTGAGCATGAGTCGGGAGATCATCGTGGATGATAAACTACAAGTTATAAGCCTTGTACGTAAACTGTGAAACTGGCAAATGGGGGTATCCGACGTACATGTTGGCGGAAGTCGTGAACGAGCCTCGTTCGTATTCCTACAGAGGTCACGGTGTCCGCTTCAATTAATGGTTCTCATTAGAAATGGAATGCCGAGTGTTTACCGATAATAGCTGGAGATATCATGGATTGAGTGAGGAATATTATGGAGGCGCTCGACGTACGAGGAAAGATATGATGTTCAGAAGAGACACAATTGCTATGATTCTGAGTAAAAACCGATGCTTTCCAACAGTGATCTCTGCCAAAAAAAATCTAAATCTCACCCAAAATACATGGCGCCTAGAGTAGGCCGATCCATGAACACCAAGGATGAGTTGAAGTGATCACAGGTGAAAAGCAGATAACCCACCGTCACGGAGTAAAATGGTCAACAAGGATCGATGGCCCATACGTCTCCCTGTAGAACAAAAAAGCCAGGCGTTCAAGTATAGTGATCGAGTTACATATGAATTATACTCACGGCAGCGAATAGGGTCACTACTAACCCGCAAGTACACAAGAAAAGAAGGATTTTGGTGCTTCGGTTGTAGAGCGCGTAGGTGCGCATGATCAGGAGAACTTTGGTCGGAACATGTGAATATCTAGTGACGTTGGCCTACGAGAGAGGAGCTTACTTCCCACAATGAGTTGGGTGATAACGGCGAGATACTGGTGGTATGAAGAGATGCTGGCGCATCTACCACATTATCGCCCCAATTACCATTTGTTCAACTACCCTGGTGAGCCGGGAATGCACTCACATCTGGGGATGGTAAGCCGTTGTTAATACCCCGAGGGGTGATCACTATATCTCACTTTATCCGAATTTGGGCGACGCATATCCCAGAAATATTGGAGTGTCATAGGGATATGGCCAAAGAGCGAGATGTAGCGGTTGAGGTAAAAAAACATGGAGGCCCACGAAATACGTCCCGCCCACCAAAAACGGTCGACTTCGGCGGACAGTGTCAGGGCGTAGTCGTAGTAAAGGATGGCTAGAGCCTCAGTCAGTCTCTCGTTGGCTGTGATAACTAGTGGGGATCATGAAGGGGGCGTACCAAATGGTGCGAGATCGAGGTAGAGGCTATGGGGGGATATGATGGATTGATTGATTAAGAGAAGGGATAGGGACAAACGAGGGCTGTAGGGTATCAGAAAGGGCTGGGTTTGTGATATCTATCATTATAGGGCGTCGTGATTTACTAGTGGACGGATTATATTAGTAAATGTCTCTTGAGGGCTGGGGCTTGGGGTACCACGGTACCACGGCTAGGAAACGAAATACGAGAAAGAGCCAATGGGAGGTTTCCATCGAGAAAGAAGGCGGTCATATTATATACTGGGCAGTCCGAAATGTAGAAGTCTATCAGGAACTTGAGATAGCGTTTGTGAAACACAACCAAGAGATCACTGGTACGCAAAGACACCGAACACGAAAGAGATGCTGTAAGAGGCTCGCGACGATGAGCTGTACTGCAACAACAGCAGAGGCGGGAAAGTTGGAGGTGATCCCCTGCTCCTTGACGTTCATAACATTGACTAGGAGCCATCTATCTTGAGTGAGGCAAGATTTTACTTTTTGGCATAGATCTTTGCTGGAGAGTTTCGTTTATGCTTAGAATCATGGCAATCACATCCCTTCTAAACATCATCTCCGATTTTCACGTACGTCAGATGTCTCCTCCGAATTCTCGCTAGCTCAGTCCGTACCAACTATTTCCAGGTGTTATCGGTCAGAATTTTATGTTTCATTGAACAAAAGGTCAATAGTTGAATAGACCTCGCTGCAGGGATACGAACGAGGCTGCTTCACAGCTTTTGCCAACATGTACGTAGGATACCTATTTATTTCACCGTATTCTTGTGAGCTAATGGACTTGCAGTATCTCATCCACGATGATATCCAGACTTAGGCTTAATCACCGCTACCCAAAGTTGACTCACGGAATGACCTCGCAGGGACGACAAGCGAGTGGGTCCCCCGCACCACAAGTCGTCCCGTATTCCCTGCTTTTATCGTACCAAACGTCTCAGGTTTGGCAGGCGAACGATTTCTCTCCATTAAATTTAGGTATTCTCAAACTGAAAATAAAGTCAGAAAAAGAAGATGTATCCTACATAATCACCGTTATATGCCTCTTCGGATGGATCTTGTACCTCACACTTTCTATATGTATCTTTCCACCCCCAAGGGATATCTTCCTCTCATAGGTATATGTTCTGGAATTTGAATAATCGTGCGTGTTTTTCCGCTAAGTTCTAATTCTTTCAAGCGTCTCATCGGTGGAGCCACGCTGGTGCCAGCGCCACCAGCGACGGTTTTGCTCCTTCAATCAAGCATGCGACGAGCAACTTGAAGGCGCGTCTAATGTCATGGCCTGCTACCATATGGTCAGCGTTTTAAAAGTGATAGAGATAAACGATCGCGTGATCTATTCTTTTTTTAAGTGACAGCCACTACTCGCACCAGTGACTCTAAAGCCCAGAGTCCAAGGATTGTGCAAACGGTTATGATCATCAGCTGTTCTACCTGAAACTGACGGGGGTATACCTTTGTATCTTCAAATTAGGTTTGGGTGTAAACAGGCTTTAGCTATAACATACTGCCTATAGGATCCAACGCAGCTTTAAATTTGTCTCCCCTTGTCTCCCACCCCTGACACTTTCTGCTGAACTAGTTCTGTCCCTTCATCCAGTCTCTTTCAAGTTGCGGTAAGTACGTACACCGGGTCTTCACATAGAACTAATTGTATCGCTCCGTCTATACACTGCAAGAGGTGATAACGATCTTCAATGTTGGATGCGACGGCGGCCATCCTCGATCCTTTACGAATACAATTGTTTGTTCCTCTTCCCTCTTCCCCGAGCCTCTCGCATGGACGACTAACATAGTAACACCTCAACAGGACTCTCAACCGTTATATCAACCTCGTGTCATTTGGTACGTATGTTGTACAACATCTCCAGAGCAGGTTCATTAAGCGGACAGATTTCTCTAGTCGTTCTCTACTATGACTATGCCCTGACATTGTCGGCAGAGGTTGACCGATTCTGGGCAAGACGTATTTCATGGGCGTCAGCATTCTTTTACCTCAATCGCTACCTTTCACTTTTCGGCCACGTCTCTATCATGTTTCGGTATTTCTGGGATATGCGTCATGGAAATTCAACTAAAGTGAGATATAATGATTCCACGTATCGCTACCGAATTCCTGATGGGTGCTACCTAGATGTGAGCGCCGTCTGTACCCACCAGGCTGGACAAGTCGTGATAATGGATTTCGATAGATGCGCCGCTCTTTCTGTCTACCATCAATCCCTAGCTGTGATCGTCCAAGTCATCGTTGGAAGTAAGCTCTTCTGTTGATATAAAATAGCCGAATCATCAAGGGATTCACATAGTCTCTGATTATAGTCCTCCTGACTGTGCGGATATATGCGCTCTACGGCAGAAGCGTCAAGATTCTTCTTTTCATCTGTGCTTGTGGTTTGATTGTGGTCGTATTTGGCATCGTGAGCACAACACTTGCCTTTTTTCTGCTGCCGTGACGCGTGGAACTGTTCTTGTTTTTTGTTTTCGGCTTTGGTAGTGGACGGTCACGTCGGGACAAAGCGTAGTGGAAACCGAAGAACTTCCACTGATAGGATGTTTTCGACCAACAGAGCATAACGCGTGAGTACAGTCTGCAGGCCTGTCAGCCTTTGCACCCTGGAAGCTTACCTGTATGGTTACACCAAGTGCCGTCCGTTCGTATGGCTTGATGCGATCGATTTGATCACTTTGCTGATATACTCACGAGGCAGGTCTAGCTAGGGCGTGGACTGGAATGCTATTATTTGATGTGTTGATATTTGGGATGACGTTTTACAAGTCTATCGGGCAGGGTCGTGGCGGGTATAGACCGTTGTTGAAAGTTTTGCTTCGAGATGGTACGATATCTGTTCAAGTGTAGGCCTCCTTGGCGTTTACAGCTTTGAATAGGTGCTATTTACTTTGGGTGAGCAGGGTTACCTTTTTGCACAAATTTGTTCTGAAGGTTGTGCACAGAATCATGGCAATTGTCTGCCTTCTGAACATCATCTCTTTCCGTGTACGTCGGTTGCCTTCTCCGAATATTCATTATCTGAATCTATTTCTGACTTCAGGTGCTACCAGTGAGTAGTTTGTATAGAATCAACAAGGAAGCCAACAATGGAGGAGGTATACTCTATAGGGTTACGAGCGGGGCTTTTTCACAGCTTTCGCCAACATGTAAAGCATCCATCTCTTGTGCTGTGTACCTGCAAACTTATGGGCATTGTAGAATATCATCCACGATGATATCGCGGCTTATGCTCAATCTTCGCGACCCAAAGTTGAACTCACAAAATGACCTCGCAGGAGAATCCCGGAATGCAGATCGCCCACTTTTCCCCACATTTATCGAGTTGAACGCCTCGAATGATTCGTCTTCCCTTCGAATTTAAAAGTCAGAAGTAGAACGCACTGACGATGTGTCATAGTACCTGATCGCGGACAAACCTGTAAAAATAACAGATACTGGACCTAGAACCAGAGATATAATCTCCACAGGTGGCGGGTTGCCAACGCCCATGTAGTCATGATGGCGGCACTTGGGGTATTGGACGTCATCAAGGTCTAAACGGCTATTAGCAGTTGGCGTGTAATTTTTACCGTCGTATTTGAAGGTTGGGGTCACATGGAGACGTCAAGTCGGGAAGATCTTTGGTGACTGATGATGTCGAGGAATGGTTGGATGGACGGCGCTGCCCTAGATAAGAGTATTCGGATCCGCGTGTAGTGATGTCACTCAGACGGAGACTTGAGCTGTACTGAGGCCAACTCACTGAGACCACACCTGAGGCATCACGCCTCACCTCAACACACCTTTTCCCAAAACGGATAGGTCCGTGCGTGGGAAAGACTAGAGTGGATAGCGGCAAGATTTCGAAATTCACAAGCGCAGCCACAACCGCGTCAGACTGACCCCTGTTCGTCACAAATCCGTGACTTGACCCAGAATCTCTTGTCATTACGCACTGACCACCCAGCCAGTGCTAATCAAGTCTTCAAAGTAGGAGAGTTGGTGCAGACTAGAACTCTAGGAGCCTCGCGACGATGAGCTCTACTGCAACGACGACGGGGTGGGAGTTGTTGACCGGGACCACGCCGCAGCCGAGGCACGGGACACATAAAGGCAAAGGGGCCCGTTCATGGACGCATCTTCCTCCTGAACTTGTTCGGTGAGTTCGGTGTTTAGCGCCCGTGAGTTGCCACAATCTGACAGTCAACAAAAAAGATACATCGCGACACTGTATTTGTGGGACCTGTCTGCCCTAGCCTATGTTCCCCAAACATGGGATTCACGGGAAGCGTGGCATTCGAGGATGGTTTATACTACCCTTCGTGACGCTATTGAGTTGGAAAAGGGGATCATGACTGTTTGTCCCCAATGGCACAGTGCCAGTGAGTATCCAACTGTCAAGCCACGCTATCTAACACTTTACAGTGCAAACCCATCTCTTCTGGAACCAAGGCATCGCCCTCCTCGACCCCGCCGACCTCCTCGCCCACAACCAACTCGTCCAACCCAAACCAACCCCAACCAACTCCAACGCAGCAGGCGCTGCCCCAAAAAAACAATCCCCCACCAAACAACTCAAATACACGCCCTACAAACACTTTCGCAACATCACCAACGTCTCCTGCCTCCCTTGCCGCCTCAATGCCCCCGCCTCTCCCGCCGCCGGCCTCGCCACCGCCACAAAACGCTTCGTCCGCCTCCCCACCCTCGGCCCCGTCATGGTCTGCCGCGAACACGACGCCCGCCGCCCTGCCTCCTTCTGCTTCCTCTGCCTCCGCAGCCCCCTCCCTCCACCCCCCCACATATGGGCTCCGGACAGGGAAACGAGGGAAATGACGTACAGGGAGCGGGAGAGAGAGAGGGAGAGACAGCAGCAGCAGTTGTTGAATTTGCAGCACCATGAGAATGTGATTGCGGTTATGCCGACGGATGATGCGGATTCGTTTCCGGGGGTCGAGGCGACGTGTAGGGGGTGTAGGATTGAGTGGTTGTATACCAGGGCGGCAGAGTTGGAGGGCGTGTCGATGGAGCAGGGAGTGTATCCGCATCCACTGGCGTCTAGACCGACCTACGCATCCCCTTATCATCTTGCTATCGCGCCGTGGCATAATCCTGCCCATGCTTCGTCCATTTCATACCCGTACCCGCACTCGCTCGGCCACCAGCCTATGCATCCGCCACCCACACCGCCGTCTCTCCTCCCTTTGCCCCATGCGACGAGCGCTGTGAGCAGTCCTAGACTGGACTGGGAGGCGAGAGCCATGGTGGAGAATTGGGTAGAAGGGGCAGAAGGCCAGGTACGCGAAGTAGTCAGGCTCGCCCGGGAAAAAGCCTGGCTCCGAGGACGAACTCGCGCCGGAGACATGTTGATGCAAAAGTACCGGGCTGTCAAGCTGGGTGAAGGTGTAGGGCGGCGGATGGGGTTGGGCGGCGGAGGGGAATATGCTGTGGAAGGGAGAGGTGCCGAGAGGGAGATGTTGTTGGACGTGGCTACGGCTGCTGCCGTGGGTGGACTGGGAGGGGGCATCGACAGCATGGAGGGGCTTATATCCTTCCACGACACCGACGACGCCCCGGATCCCAACACCCACCGGCCCTCTCCCTCCGACTCGGAAGACAACATCACCACCACCACAGCCACCACCACCTCCCCGTCCTCCCCGTCCTCCTACTCCCACTCGCACTCCAACTCACTCACCCTCGAAGCGCTAGAAGACCTCGACGAGCTCTCGGACGACGACATCGAGATCCTCCAGACGGAGGAACTCTCTGCTCGGGAGCTGGCCCGGGGGGATTGGGCGCGGGGCCGGATCGTGGATGGGTGGTGGGTGTGTCCCGCGGACGGGTGGTGGAGGTGTGTTAGGGACGGGATGGGGGGGGAGGGGTGGGAGGCGGGCGGGGCAGGGGAGGTCATGGGGGGAGTGGGAATGGGGGTGAGGGAGTTTGAGAGTGTGGGGGCTGTGCATCCGTGTCCGTGGACGATGGAGGGGGGGGGCGAGGAGGAGGAGGAGGGGGAGGGGGAGGGTGTTGATGGACATGCTCATGCGCATCCGAGGAGGGAGACGGTGGAGGGAGAGCTCCCGCCGACGTTTAACCTTTGTCAGCAGGCGTATATTGCGTATCAAGCGCAGATGAGAGAGATCTTGCTTCCGCCGATGAGGAATCTGGTGAGGAAGATTGTCGTTCTCTGGAGCCTCGGCGTGCGTGAGCCGTTGCCCCCTTCTTCCGCTTCCACTTCCGGTGAGGAAGGCAAAGACAAAGACAAGGGGATGTGGCTCCCCTCGGACCCGGCCGTGTTGGCGCAAGGGATGGATCTGGAGGGGGTGGTGAGGGGGTTGAGGGAGGACGAGGGGGTGTGGTTTGAGGGGTTTGATTGGGGGGAGAGGGAGAGGGAGAGGAGGAGGGCGGCGGCGGGGTCTGTTGCTGGGTCGATGGGTGTGGAAGGCACGGGCAGTACGAGCAGTAGTGGAAGCGGGAGTGGGAGTGGGGGGACGAGTCCGGTGATGTCGGTGACGACGCTGGGGACGACGCCGAGTCCTGAGCCTGTTCGAGGGGAGGAGGAGGTTGTTAATGCCAAAGACGACGTGGATGTCAAGATGACCAACGTGGGGATGGGGATGGGGATGGAGGCAAAGAGGATAGCGACCCTACTGAGTATAACCGCGCCTGCGCGGTCGGAGCCGAGGTTGTTGAGGTGTGTTCCGTATGTGCCTGTGACGGCGAGGGGGATGCCGATGTATACGGCGGAGTGTTTGAAGATGGTGGGTTTTCCGTTCCGTTCCATTTAAAACTTTTACTGACCCGCGTTCTTTGAAGTTGTGGCGGGAAGCGTGTGCGCCTTTGTTTCATTGCCGGTGCTCGATATGTGTGCGGGCGGCGGCGGTGCAAGCTGCTGGTGAGGGTGGTGCTGGGAATGGGAATGGGGGAGGGGGAGGGGGACGGGGGGGACGTGGTGGGGCGGCTAAGAACACACCTGCTGAGACTAATACCATCGATACCGACACCGACCCCAACGCCAAGATCGTCGTCCCCCTACTCGAACCAGAACCAGAGCAAGAACAGCCGCACGAGCTCGAGATGGGGGTGATCGTGGATCTGGAGGGGGAGGACGAGGTGGAGGCGGATGTGAAGAGGGCGTTTAGGGGGAGGGGGGGTATTGAGGCTTTGAAGGAGGAGGAGGAGGAGGATGAAGGGGGGGATGAAGAGGAAGAGCAGGAAGAGGAGGGGGAAGGGGAGGGGGACGATGAGTTTAGCAGCGACGATGATGAGTATGACGAGGAGACTGGGTGGGGGTTCGGGAGTGTCAGTCCGCCGCCGCATGGGGTTGCGAATGTGGATGTGGATGTGGTGGTGGTAGAGAAGGAGGTGGTGGTACCGGTACAGAGAGCGAGGAAGAGGTCGAGCGATGAGCTTGAGCTGGGGACACGTGGGGGGAGGGGGGGAGGCGACGACGACGGCGATAACGACCGTGGGGTGGGGGATTTGGGTGGGGGGAGGGGGGGGACACCGCCGAAGAGGGCGAGGTTGGAGGTGGAGGTGGAGGTGGAGAGTCCTACGGTTTTGGGGTCTTTGACTGTTCTTCCTGTACCCGCCACCGCTACTACGAACACCGCGAACACTACAAACGCGAACACTACAAACGCGAACACTACGAACGCGAACACTACAACCACGAACACAACCACTATGGGCCCCGGGACCCCAGGCCGGATGCGGAAACGGAGCTCGGAGGAGCTAGAAGATGGGGAAGGAGGAGACGGGGTTGATGAGGTTGGTGAGAGGAGTATGAGTATGAGTAAGAAGATGAAGGTGTCGTTGGGTGTGGAGGGATTAGGGGCAAGGGGAAGGACGAGGACGCCGAGTGTGGTGGAGAGTGTGGTGGAGACGCCGCCGAGGAGTGAGGGGACTGCTGCTAGTGAGGAGATGTAGGGGGGGGAAGGGGGGTTTTTCTGGATTATGGATCCTAGATGGTATTTTTGTGGGGATGTGGTTGTTGGGCGTTTGTTACTGCAGTGCAGTGTTCTCCCCGCGCCCCGCTCCCCGCTCCCCGCCATTAAACGCACCTCCGGCCTAACTCCCACGGGATGCGGTCGTTACGCTTTTATCACTGCAGTGCAGTGTTCTCCCCCGCCCCGCTCCCCGCTCCCCGCTACTAAAACGCACCTCTGGCTTACTCCCGCCTGGCTAAAAAAGATCTACTTATGACGATGACGACGACGACAGCAATATCTTTTCTTTCTCTCATTCTCATTGAATTCAATCCTAGTGTATCCGGCCACAACACAACATCCCAACCCTATGTTATCACAGCTCACAGAACGTCTTTTCTTTTTTTCTTGTATCAGTATCAGTATTCAAGCTCAACCTCAAGTGTCTAGTACCAATTATCGTATTCATACGTTGTAACTTTTCTTTTTTTTTTTGTTCATATTTTTTTTTGTTTCTTTTTCTTGGTTCGTGATCATGAATGAATGGATAGAAATGTTACTTTCCAACCGAGCCTACCTTGTGCGGAGGATCTTTCGATGAATGCTGTGTACTGTGCAGTGTGCGGTGTTTTTTGGTTGTTGGTTGGGGGGGGGGACTCGCAGTTGAGATGATGTCGACTCGACCTTCATCAGAAAAATTCAAGAAATTTGTTCCAGTCAGGGACGTGACGGGTGGCCTGTTGACCGAAATACTTGGGTCGGTCAACATGATGGCAACCCGTGACATGGCCAAAAATTTTGGTCGTTCAGTTTGCGTTTGGTAACTAGTTGAACAAAAAAAAAAAGCACCACAAAAAGATTGTTTTTCAGTTGGGCCAGATCCGTATGCTGTCCACTTTGCACAAAAAATAATTTCCAAAAGTAAATATACCATGCCATGAATATTGACTAATTTGCGTAAAATAATAATAATTTCCGGTGAGTATATTTAGTCCGGTGTTTATGCAAGTCAGCCGCATCTAAAGTGTGAATGTTCAGTTGCGGTGTGCGCCAACTTTGCGGTGTATATGCGCCGGCTGCAGCGTAT